>VRLP01008449.1:0-16674 GCA_009660295.1 Lophius piscatorius
TTCTAAAACCACAAACTCCCCCACTTACAGAAATTACAGAAGAGCACTGTAATAATTTCATGGCTTTTCTTCGAATCGAAGATTAACTCAATCCGTTCTGTCTGTTTTAATCCCTCCACTCTACCCCCCCTCCCCTCACCAAGCCCAAATGTCAAATATACTTCAGGAATTGGAAAAACATTAACCCAGAAACCATGACGGTCGAAATCTAGCATCTTCTTTCTGCAAACTTCGTATTAGCCAATGACTCAATGGATTTCTACAATAACTTCTTGAGTAGCATCCTGGATCATCACCCCCTTTAAAAACTAGAACAGTCACCTTCTCCCTTTCAGCCCCCTGGTACACCAGCGAGCTATGGAAAATGAAGGCAGCTGGGCGTGCCCTTGAGCGGCGTTACAGGGCTTCAGGTCTCACGGTCCACAAGCTAGCCTTTCGGGAACACCAAAAGGCCCACTCAAAGTCCCTTAGAGAGGCACGGTCAGTGTTCTGCTCCAACATTATCAAAACCAGTCCTGGAAATTCTAAGCAGCTGTTTTCCACTATCAATCAGATGATTGATAGAAGATTCTAGAAAAGAAGTTTCTAAAACCACAAACTCCCCCACTTACAGAAATTACAGAAGAGCACTGTAATAATTTCATGGCTTTTCTTCGAATCGAAGATTAACTCAATCCGTTCTGTCTGTTTTAATCCCTCCACTCTACCCCCCCTCCCCTCACCAAGCCCAAATGTCAAATATACTTCAGGAATTGGAAAAACATTAACCCAGAAACCATGACGGTCGAAATCTAGCATCTTCTTTCTGCAAACTTCGTATTAGCCAATGACTCAATGGATTTCTACAATAACTTCTTGAGTAGCATCCTGGATCATCACCCCCTTTAAAAACTAGAACAGTCACCTTCTCCCTTTCAGCCCCCTGGTACACCAGCGAGCTATGGAAAATGAAGGCAGCTGGGCGTGCCCTTGAGCGGCGTTACAGGGCTTCAGGTCTCACGGTCCACAAGCTAGCCTTTCGGGAACACCAAAAGGCCCACTCAAAGTCCCTTAGAGAGGCACGGTCAGTGTTCTGCTCCAACATTATCAAAACCAGTCCTGGAAATTCTAAGCAGCTGTTTTCCACTATCAATCAGATGATTGATAGAAGATTCTAGAAAATAAGTTTCTAAAACCACAAACTCCCCCACTTACAGAAATTACAGAAGAGTGCTGTAATAATTTCATGGCTTTTTTTCAAATCGTAGATTAACTCAATCGGTTCTGTCCTTTTTAGTCCCTCCACTCTACCTATTCAGTCTGTCTACTCACAGTTTGAGATCTCCCAGCCCCTAAATTGCTTCCCAGAAATCTCACAGCAAGAGGTTGAGGATATCATCAGGACGATGAAAACCTCCACCTGTGCCCTCGACCCCTTTCCTACAGCCCTAGTGAAAACTAACATCTCTTCCATCTGTCCCCTGATCACCGCTGTAATAAATTAATCCCCCCAGGATGGCTTTATTTCATCTGCCCTAAAAGCTGCCATAATCAGACCACTCAACCAAAAAACCCTTTTGGATCACTCTCGATCTAGAAGTTTTTGCAAATTACAGGCCCATTTCCAAACCCCCATTACTCTCCAAAGTACTGGAAAAAGTAGTTGCTGCCCACCTCCAGGACCACCTGAAATAAAACAACCTCTTTGAAGTGTTTCAGTCTGGTTTCCGATCTGCCCACAGCACAGACACAGCTCTCCTTAGAGTCAAAAATCACCTGCATATGCGTGATGACCTTCCCTCCTAATTCTCCTTGTTTTGTCTGCTACCTTCGACACTGTTGACTATGGAATAGTCCTAAACCGGTTACATAACATCACTGGACTCACTGCCACCGCCCTAAACTGGTTTCAATCCTACTTCACTGACAGAACAGAATACGTTTCCCTTGGAAGTTCAAGGTCCCAGACACACACCGTCACTTGTGGGGTCCCCCAGGGATCAGTCCTTGGCCCCATTCTCTTCATACTGTACATGCTCCACCTTGGCCATGTCATCAGTCGATATGCACTCTCATTCCACTACTATGCTGATGACACGCAAATCTACATTAAAAACTGACACATGTTCCTGCGCAGCTTCTCCATCCTCATCGTCATCATCATCTCCCCTGTCAAAACTCCGCGCTTGTCTGGAGGAGATAAAGGTTTGGATGAAAAACAACTTTCTCCAGTTAAACAGCTCCAAAACCGAGGCAATTTTAATTGGCACCCCAGATCAGAACCATTCTTCCACCACCACCAGCATTACCTTCTCTGGTCACGACGTTCCCCTCTCTTCATCAGTCACCAACCTCGGCGTAAGATTCAACCCTGAACTCGCTTTTGAATCCTACTTGAAACACATCTGCAAGATCTCCTTTCACCATCTCAGAAATATTTCCAAACTCCTTTCTTCGCTACCCTTAAGTGATGCTGAAAAGCTGGTCCACACCTTTGTCTCCTCCAGAATGGATTTCTATTACCAACTTCTCATCAGGATCCCTGATAAAAGTCTTCTAAGACTTCAGTATGTTCAAAATAGTGCTACAAGGATCGGGGTCTTGTGGGTGCCCAGCTTCTCACACATTGTAGCAAAGATACGGGACTCAAAGTTCCTGCCCTGATATATGTGAATTATCTCTGGGACCCCGAATGTCCTCGTCCTCCCCTTCTCTGAGTGCCCACTCCGCTGCATCTGCAGCTGCCAGTCCCTGGCGGGCATGTTGACCTCCCGGCCCCACCACTGCACAGCTCACGTCCTGTTGCAGCTCCTCTTCCTCTCGTGACTGTTTTTTTCTCACAGTAGCTGCAGCCATCCAGGGGTAGCAGGGGTGGCGGGAATCAATTTCCATGAAGAGCCCTTGGTCTGTGGGCCACAGTGAAGTGGTAGGCTTGCAGTTCCTCCATACAGCGTGCCAGCTGGTTCTCAGGTTCTTTCAAAGACATGAGCTACTGTAGAGCTGAGTGGTCGGTCTTGACTGTGAAGTGGAGGACTCTGACAAATTATTTGAAGTGGCGGATGGCACTGACTACGGCGTGTGCAGCTCACGCCTGGTAACACAGTAGCGGCGCTCTGCTTTCTTGAATGTCCTTACTAGAGTAAGCCATTATTCTTTCTACTTCAGGTATGGACTGGGATAACACGGTACCTGACCCGAGATAACTGGCATCCATAACGAAGATGAAAGGCAGGTAGGGGTCAGGTGGGTAGAAGACAGGGGCCTCTGTGAGGGCCTTCTGTAGTGTAGTGAATGCAGTGTGCACCCCTCTGTCTACACAAACACCAACCCTTTTGCAGCGGAACAGGAATGGCTATACAGGAGAACCCCCTCACAAATCTCCTGTTGTATGAGGCCACGTCAAGGAAGCTCTTCAGGTCCTGCATAAAGCAAGTGGTCAGCCAGTCCTTCACAACCAACACTTTCTCATCTATAGTGCTGACACCAACACCTCCAAGTCTGTGGCCCAGGAATGTGTCCTCTCATCTCATGACAGCGTTTTTCAGGGTGCAATTTCTGCCTTTCCACCGCCACCTTCTCCAGTACAAGTCTAAGGGCCCCCAAAGCAGCCTCAGAGGACCGTCCGTGTACCAGGATGTCGTCTAGGTAGACGACACACTCTGTATGGGGAATGTCAGCCATTACTTTGGGGAATGTCAGCCATTACTTTGTCCATTAGTATCTTACTTTGTACATTAGTGTCCATTAGGGTCAGCTCACCACCCTAGACTGGCTCTGCATCGTTCAGGTCAGTCACACTTGTAGCTCTCACCTCTAATTCCAAAGCTTCCTAAAGAGACATGGGGTGAGCTAAAAATGTCTGGAAACGCATGTCAAATAGTCAAAGGGCAAGGAGAAAGTGGTCTCGGGCCAACTCTCTCTGAATGGCAGGTGGCATGTGAGCATAGGTGAGTTGACTTAATCCTTAGATGTCGTTGGCGAGTTCTCGAAGGGGCTCACCAGATCAACATTGGTGGCTACACAGTTCAGAGCGGAGAAGGCTAGCTGCTGAGCACAGTCCAAACTGCCTTTTCAAAGCTCGAACTAATGTCTCGTAATATTTCCTATAATCGGGGGTTAATAACAGCAGGCTTCGCCTCCCAGTCTGCTTTTCCATGGTACCTGGGGGTTTTCATTTTGGGCAAGGGATAACCTCGCGGCTCAGCGTGTCGAGCCATAATCTTCTCAGCGGTTCCCGCCATATCCATGTTGTGTGCGCGCTCATTATCCGAGTGGCGAGCGGACCCGAAGTCAGCCTCAGCTGCCAACTGCATGGACAAGTCCCTCATTCCCCTGTCTATTGGCGATGGAGCCGCAGCCGTTTCATAATGACACCGCTCGTCAGCGACAACGTGACAAGCGGATTTTATTAGTTTAGTCGAACACATACTACTGTTGGCCGTAGCCAATGCCAACTACAACAAAAACGCTCACTATCGCTAAAGTAACACACTTCCAACTGTTACATTCGCGCGCTCGCACTTTCATGCTCACAACATATACGCCCACCCGGAAGAATCATATCTTCCGTGACTTTCTTTGCCAATCACAGGTGTGCTCATGTCTGTAACTCACTGTCTCCAACGTGACAGACAGCCTCCTATCCACTAATATTTCACATAAACCTCTGTTGTCATCTGATACATTCACTGACATACACGAACACACAGTTCTGAACTAATTTTAAAGATACATTTCCTTAACAAAAGTCAAACATTGTGCTCTATAGCAGAACAATTAACCTAAAAATGTCACTCAGTCCATTACAATATCATCAAAATTTCCACAACTTTGACTGCCTGGTGGAAGACGAATAAAATCACTAAATCTTTCCTAGCATCATGCAGATACACCCCAATTTGGCACGATCAAGACTTCACGTGTCAGGTTTGGGAGAGATAAGTTCCTCCACTTTCATTAACTAAAATCAATAATTTGATCAAATTAACATAGGCAACACCACATGAAAACCTTCCAGATTGATTGATGATATAATAAAAGAAACTCAAAAAAAAAAACACTAAACTTTAAAGGTATAAAGACTTCAAATTCGTCTATAACGATCCCACAAAGCGGGAAAAAATACTTCTCTCCAAACCTTGACTTCTAATCACAGATCGGTAAAAACACTTTTTCCATCTCTGTTGGGGTGTTTAGAGATGCTGCCAGGACAGGTGCTGATTTCAAGTTGATCAGCCAATCAAATTTCATGTTGATCAGCTGAAATCTGAAGGTAGGCCTTTGTTGAAGTACAAATGATAAAGTCGAAAAATACTATCAATTTGCAAATTAATTCAAAATGATAGACTTTCTGTTGGGTGTAGGTTACAGCTCAAGGAGACCAGTTGCATATATTGATATTAAATACTCATATACACAATTTTATAAATTAAGGTGAAAATCTAAAATTTTCTTGAGGTTGCCCTAGAGTCAATTTACCACATACAATAATTTAACCCAAAACATGATGTTTTCCATCAATAGGAGGGTTAATAAGCTCTCCTATCTGAATTAAACCTTTCCGGATTTCATGTCAATCGCCTGTTTACATGACCTGTGATGTTTTCCGAACCGATGTTTACATGCATCAACTCATCTAATCAGAAATAGGGTTCTGACATGGGAAGGTGATCCACACTCCAGATCATAAGGTGGCGATAATGCTACGATGAGCTGTTTGCCAACCGCCAAAAAGCACTCTGAAGAAGAAAACGGCAAAGAGGGCATGTGCGGAAGTTACTTTTCGTCCATCTTACCGTCCGACTATGTTAAACTCTTTCAAAGTTGCAATGAGTAAGTGACTCACTAATGTACCCCAGTACTGCTTTGAAGTACATATTTAAAATGAAAGGATCATGTCACGGCACTGTCCATGCCCTGAAAAAACTCTGCTACAGCTTTACGTCACGACGTTGGGCTGGCGCAGATGCAACTCAAACAGAGAGCTTTCCGAAACAGTGTTTAAATGCAGCGACTGGCTAATCTAAGCAAAATGACTTAAACTACCCCCTTGCAAAGGAATGAAAACTCATCGGAAAGGGCGTTTCTTTCGGAAAGGGTTGTTTACATGCAACAATTTCTTTACGATTAGGCGCCTTTTCCAAATATATTCTGTTGAGCAGTGTACCAATTTTGAGTGACATCACATGACTGGTTTTCTACCCACATGCTGCACATCATGGCAAATATAATGTCATGGTGTCATTAAGCTTGTTGGAGTGGCATACAACTTGGAGTTTGTGAGGTTTCTGTCTGCAGAGAGGAATCCCGCACTCAGAAATGTCAGATGGGGAGGGGCACACAGCAGGTATGTGATAGGTTTGAAATTATGTTTGGTGTTCAAGTTGGCCTCGGTCATGTCAGGTATAGCCAATCTGACATGATGCTTTCAATATAGAGTAGTTATTAAATAAAATTAATGTATCTACTGTGTGTGACTCTGTGTTGACCTATGTCATTTTCTCATGTAGTTGTATAGCTTTAAACCATGGAACATTTGAAACTGCCAAAAACCATACTGGGAAATCAACCATTTAGAGCAGGGGTCGGGAACATTTATCACTCAAAGAGCCATTTGGACCCGTTTCCTACAGTAATGAAAACACTGGGAGCCACAAAACCCATTTGAAATTTAAAATGAAATAACACTGCATATATATTGTGTTCTTTCTTGCCTTATGCAATGTATAAACAAAATATAATGTGTTGCATTTGTGAAATCAATGAACGACTTCAGAGAAAACAAAATTACATTTCCGCATGCAACAAAACATTTTGAACTCCGAAAAAAGGACGTTGGGTTGAAGGTTACTTTTAAGTAAAAAACTCAATGTCTATTTGAGTCCTTCTTGTATTTATGAAAAAAAAACGCTGAACTTAAATTATCCACCGGCAGCAAACCAAAAATGCCGTCTTCCTCTGTGTGCTGTCATCCTTTTACTGGCGCATTCAACCTGAATAACAAAAGGTCTATTTCACAGAACAATAAAAAAATTTTTTATGTATGCAAAATAATGGGCAATTAAAATATTTGTCATACTTAGTTAATGTGATTTCTGCTCCTGAACCTCAGCCCAAAGCGTCTGCACATCAGGGCTGTATGCCGTCACCTTCATCTTCACACAGGATTGTAAGCTCTCATCTGTGAGGCGTGCGCGATGTTTGCTTTTAATAAAGTTCATGTTGGAGAAAACCTGCTCAAATACATATGTGGATCCAAAGATCGAAAGGACTCCAAATGCATACTTTTTCATGTTCACATAAACGTCGGGGATAGCATTCCAAGTTTCGAACACAAGTTTGTCCAGTTTGGGGAGGTTTTCAATATCACACCATTTGTGATTCTGACATGAAACAGCTTAAAGGTCCGATGTCAAGCGCTTAAACTTGGACACCCATATGTCTTTGTCGGCTATGTCAGCCAGTTCCATCTCAATATCAGGTAGACTCACACCTGAAAATACTGTCATATTCAACAGGAATAGATCAAGGCTTAGGGGAGTGACAGGGAAGGATAATGTGTTTTTTTCCTCTCTGAACTCACAGAATCGTTTCGCAAACAATGTTTGCATTGTGATGATTGCAGAATGTAAATACTCCGAATTTATCATGTGTGCTTCTTTGAACTCTCTCAAATTGGGGAAGTGTGACAGTGTACCTCTTTGTAAATCTCTGGCAAGCACTGTCAACTTGCGCTTGAATGCCAAAACATCCTCCAACATGTGCAGGGCAGTGCGTCCTTTCCCTTGAAGAGCTGTGTTCAGCGTGTTTAGGCGTGCTGTCATGTCTACCATGAAGTGTAGCTTTTCCAGCAGCTCTGTTTGATCCAGCTCGGGAAATGTGACCCCTTTACTGCCCAGGAAAGTTTTCACTTCTTCCAGACATGCGGCAAAGCGTTTCAACACCTCCCCTCTGGACAGCAACCGGACATTGTTGTGCAGCAAGAGATCGGAATACGTGCTTTCCAGCTCGTCCAGTAATGAACGGAACTGACGATGATTTAAACCTTTTGCCATTATTTTATTGACAATCTGAATGACAGCATTCTTTACTTCTGCGCATTACGGAGGAAATGTTTGAGCGGACAATGCCTCTTGGTGCAGGATGCAGTGAAAAGTTAGCAGCATTCTGTCCAGCACCTTCTGCAGTAAAGCCACAAAGCCCTTCTGCGCTCCTGTCATACTCGGTGCCCCGTCTGTAGCTACTGACACAAGGTGGGTGGTGTTTATTCCTTTATCTCTAAAACAATTAAAGACAGCCTCACAAATGTCCTCCCCCCCGTGTTTGGCCTTTTAGAATTATCAACTCAAAGTTCTAAAAGTTCAAGAAATCACACACTGGCAGGTGTCGCACATTGGTGATTGTGATGCTTATTAAGAGCGATAAAAATATTTTAACACGGTTTATTTTGATGTTACAAAATCGGCATAATCTTCAAATTTAGAATTCCATTTAAAAAAATTGAACGAACAAAAATAAAATACATTTTAATTAAATACTCGTTAATTATTTATAAAAGCCACAGGGAGCCGCGTCAGAGGGATCAAAGAGCCGCATGCGACTCCGGAGCAGCGGGTTGCCGACCCCTGATTTAGAGGCATGTTGATTTCATTTTGGAAATTGAGTTTAATGAAGCAATTTGGCAATGTTATGTCGACCGAGGCTAAAACCAACACTGTCCACTGTAGATGGGTTTAAATGGGACACTTTTCTCCTTTCCGAATTAAACCTTTCCGAATTGCAATGTTGGTCGCCTGTTTACATGACTTGTGATCTTTTCCGACCCGGTGTTTACATGCATCAACTCTTCTAATCGGAAACGTTTTCAGACATGGGCAGACGATGCACACTCCCGTTCATAAGGTGGCAATAATGCTTCGGTGAGTTTGGTGCTGACCGCCAACAAGCACCCGGAAGGGGAATAGGACAAAGAAGGCCTGGCGCGGAAGTGACTTTTCGCCCATCTAACCGTCCAAATATGTTAAAATATTTCAAAGTTGCAATGAATAAATTACTCTCTGATGCTGACCGGGGCTGCTCTGAAGTCGCTGTATTTGAAATGCTTCGCGGCGCTGGGCATGTGCAGTTACAACTCAAACAAACATTTTTCCGATACAGCGTTTACATACAGCGACTGGATATTGGAAAGGCTTTCTGAAAGGATTTAGACTACTTCCTTGCAATGGAATGAAATCTAAATCGGAAAGGTTCTTTCTATTCGGTTTGTTTGTGTTGAATTTTGACTGTATTGTGTGTTTTGATGTTGCATTGTAAAGAATATTGCAATGTCTGTAGCAGTTTGGCTAAAGATCAAGATTAACAAAAAAAGCAATAAAATTGGCAAGTATTGAGTTTAACTCAATTTCCCTGGTGTGTCAGTTTTGTGTTTTGATTCTATGATTCTGTTCTTCTCTCTCCAAGTGTTAGTGTTATCTCCTCCCACAACATCTCCTGTTATACTGCAACCCTATCTACTCACCCTAATTTTCCTCCTCTGTCCAATAACTTTGCGTTATTGTCATAAAAAAAATGATTCAATAGAAAATGATTCAATATAGTGATGACTACTGATTATGCAATGACTACTGATAATGGGGAAAATGAATTATTACTTATCTGCTGAACCAATAGTTAAATCATTTATTGGGCAAAAGGTTGGGGAAATAATAATGCCATAAAAAACGAAGAACTATGTTAAATGCAGCCTTTTATTTACTTTATAGCCTATTTAAAACAGCCCTTGTCCACGACAGTTCACGTTAGTCAGTTTTGGCTCTGAAAATATTAACTATATTACTGTATTTGGATCACAATGCAATATGATTAAATTTTTTTGCCAGTATTTCTGCATTAATTTTTCTATTATATTTATATATATATTTTATACTCCCATACATAACCCTTTTGTGTGGGGGTGTGGGGAAACAAATACCAAACCAGCACAAACCAAATCTTCAGGCTGCAAATGAAAGCAATAACAATTCCAACTCTATCAAACTATTATGAATCAACCAACATGTTATTCATTGAATAAAATACCCTTAAAATCCATGATTTAGCTGATCTCAACATTGCTTTGACTATGTACGAAGTACAAAATAATTCACTTCCTGGCTGTATTCAGAGGTAGTTTGAAATCAGAGAGTCATTATGAACTCAGGGGAACAGGATTGTTTAAAAAAATGAATTTTAGAACAAATTTAAAATATAGCTGTATATCATTTAAAGGTGGAAACGTTAAATGAAGAAACACAAAAGTGTAGTTCAATTTACACTCTTACAAAAATGTTAAAAAGATGATTAATAAGATGTTTAGTAAATACAGAACTGTAGAATAGTATAGTATTGTATATGATGAAAATTATAGAACCTCCAGTCCTGTTAATATCTATGTATAACTATATTTGATATGTGCGTGCATAAATGTATCTATGTATGTATGTGTGGAAGTACATATATATGTATTCTAAATTAAGAGTAAGACCAGGGTTGTTGTTTTTTTTGTCTTTTGTTTTGGTTAGTATGTTTGCCAATTTCTTTTTGTTTTTTAACTAATTTTGGACAGTCTTTACTTTTTTATAGTATCAGAGAATACAATAAAATTTGATATGTAAAAGTGATAGACATAATAAGCTGGAGCCAGCACCTTTTCAATTATAAAGATAAAAAAAAGAATATGAATTTGTCTTTCTAAGTATATATGTGTATTTAATATACATATATGTTGAATCTAATCAACGGTTTGTTGGTACGTATTTCTTTCTTTTGTTCAATTTAAATTTTTTTAGATGAATCCAGCCAGCACGTTATGCTCCCTTTAAGAGCATCATATTGCTTCAGCCCCATACAGAGAGTGATGCAGTAGATTACATACATAGGCTTACATTAGTACCATATAACACGTAAGCAAAGCTACATATATGTCAATTTATAGCATACATGACGGTATTAAATAAAATGCGCAAGTGATGTTACTGCGGGGTTGCAGCCTGTGTGTTCAGATAATTAACAAACGACTGCTTTTAAATCGGTTTACAAAATAATTTGAGTTTGTTACTCACCGATGAAATTCCAGAGGGACCGAACCCCCTCATCTCCATTACTGTCATTACTCATGTTGCATGGCGGTTACCAACGGCGCCAACCACAGATCCCTTTGCCTTTTTTCCTCTGCAGTTTCCTTGTTCAATTTTTCAAGTCGACCCAAACATCGTCCAAACTCCTTATATAATTCTATATTCCGTGTGGTTTATTTTCAATTCATCCTGCCTCTACTCTTCCGCTGTGTTTACCTTTCATAGTAAATGCACATAGAAACAGTAACTACTCGCAATGAATACTCATCGCCTCTATGATAAAAACATAAATCTTCGATGCCACTGTGTATCGGGCACATGAAAGTGTTGTGCTCTTAGGAGGGATGACAGAGAGAGACAGAGAGAGAGAGAGAGCAATGGAGAAAGAGTGAGAGAGAGTGAGTGGGAGATTATTATTAATAATAATAATAGTTAATTAACTCCAATTTAACACGAAACATTTTTTAATCAACATCTTTTATATAGTAATATATATATATATATATTACTAGATATAATTGTAATATATTTATATATATTACTATATATAATAGTAATATATATCTTAAATATATATATTACTATATATTACTGTACATATATATATAAAATATACTATATTTAGATATATTCACATATTCATATATAATATGTATATGTTTGCCATCAATATCAAATACTTGTAAACAATATGAAAATGGTTAATAAATGGCTGTTAATATATCTAACTTTGTGTTGAACAGGCAGAGGTAAAAAACCATGAAGGCAGTTCAATCATACGAACAATCTAGATAACAAAATGAAAGGTCCATATATCGAACTTGTTGTGTATATGAACAGTGTGTTCTCAGTTGTGAGAATAATTCCTTATTTTGTATTATTACGCAGGCAAATAACATGATGGACATTGTAAACAGAAATAGGATCTATTTTGATTGACATGTGATGTGTCGTTGAATTAAACACATTTTTTGCTCTGGAAGGAGTGAATTTCAGACAAGGCAAAGATGATGCCCCCCTTTTTATATGAAGAATCAGATGATGAAGAGGAAAATTCAGGGGTATATGAAGAGTTAATCCAACTCTTGGATGATAATGTTTGTGACTAGTGATGGAGACATTGGACGAAAAGAGCTAAAGATTTAGAGAGTCATGGAATTGTGTGGTGCTATCACACTGACTACACTACGCAACCTGCAGATGAAAACAACTGGACATTCCTGGTGAACGATACGGACAAATAAAACTAGCCAGAGTGCCATATCAATGCTAAAGGTCTAATGGTGGATTCAGGAGCAACTTTGCATATCATCACAGATGGGCCAGTTATTCACCGTTGAAGTTCCAGAGGAACACCCTCATCTCTGCTACCTTAATTACTGATGCTGCAACGTCAACCACAGATCTCACTGCCTTTTTTACTGCTGTTTCCTCTTTATAGATTTGAAGTCGGGTCAAACATCATCCAAACCCCTTATATATTGTTTTGCACACATGAATGTTTTCTGCTCATAGTTGGGATGACAGAGAATGTGCCAAATGTGGGAGGAACAACGCTTTTCTTATCTTATGTTTTCTTATCTTTATCTTTATCTTTTTTCATGTTCTTTTTTTGATTTATAGAATCGAAACGTTTAACTCTATATAATAACTTAGCGGCCTATCGAGCTGTTCGGCCTACCTCAGACCAGAGAGTCACGGCTCCGGCCTTGGTTGCCCCCAGACCTCCATCGACCAGGGCATATATATATATATATACATGATAATAATATTTGTTAAAAATATTATCATTATATATAAATAAAAAATAGATCAATATTGGAAGAAGCAGTAATTAAAGTTACATCTTAATCTCTCTGAGTCTAGTCTAGTATTCTGTTTTCAGATATTTCATTTTCCAGCAGTTATTTGTAAAAGTATTGACACTACAAACATCGGAGAAGCTGTCTGTTCAGCATGAAAATCCTTTGCAACTACTCTATCCAGATCTCTGTTTTTCACAGCTTATTGCAGAAACTCTCCCTGTCACCTCTTCAGAGCAAAGCTTTTCAAAACTGAACTTCGTTGAAACAAACCTCCTCCCTTCCGGAGGACCACAGCTTTAGAGTAATCTGACTACCAGAAGCACTAATTCAGATCAGGTCGCACGATGACTTCACTATTGATTCTACATCCTCGTTGCAAATCCTTGCAGCAAATATAATAATTTAATGAATATATTTTTTGTTTTATACACGTATATCTTTTTACAAGATAAATAATCAATCGATATCAATATGATTTGTGACCATAACTGAACCCGAAAAAAGTCACTTATGTTGTTATTTAGTTACTTATATATCGACCGGCTGTTATTCTTCTTTTCATTTTATGATTTTTTTCTATTATCTCGTGTACACAGCATATTAAAAAGTATATCACATACTAAAAACCAGTCAGAAACCCACGTTGTGACTCCACACAGTTTTTGCCTTTTGCTTTGTATGCAGTTAGCTGACAGCAAGCATGCATTTAAAGCGCATGGAGTGAAAGTAGCATAACTGGAAAATTAGACATCGAAAAGTATTTAAAAAAAACCTAAAAACAACCTCATTGTTCAGACTTGCATGATGCTGAATTGGGTTTGGAGAGGTTGCTCAGAAGAAGGTGGCAGTTAGAAGCAACAAATGCTCAAACGAAGTGATAGGGTTAGTAGGGTTAGTAGGGTTGGATTAATATTGAATCAAAGGGTTAGGGTGCCGCACTAACCCTGCACGCAGAAGAACTTATGGGCTAAAGGAATTTCAGATGGAGAGGGCTTAGATAACAAGAAAAATAGTCATCATGCTCCCTCTTCCGCCTTGAGTGAAAGAGGTGAACATTATTTTTCCTGAAAAAACATTTTTTGAGATAAGATTTAATTCTGAGACAAATAAGTATGCATTTGGTGAAAAGAACATTGAGAAGTTGTAACGTGAGTTCTTCCATTGCCCCTCAGAACCGTCTTTCTGCATTGACACACAGTGGCTGCTATACAGACCAAGGAAACTGACTATCCACCCTTGACACAGGATACCAAAACATTTTGAATAGACCATCAAAAATTAAAATAAGGACTTTATACAAGACTCAAGACAATTTAAGTTCTTCAGTAAGTCCCTGAAAAGATGAACAACTTGAAAGACTTTAAAATTATTCCCATTACGTTATCTAAATTGGAGGTCAGCCCCTTTAAGTGTGATGTGTCGTTGGTGGGGTCAGACTGTCAAGATATCCCATACTCAAGGTCATGCTGTGTCTGCTCAAAATGACCAAATATGGAAGACACTATCAAAAATGGAAACTAACAAAATGGAAGATGGTAGGAATCTCGTGATTGTGATGATGTCATCACATCACGTGATGTGCAGGTGCTGATTGGATGAGGGGGAGGGGCTTAAACTCACCCCTAGAGAGGGTCCCCTCACACTTCTTCATTGAGGCGGGACTTCCGCTGACATGGCCGATTCTGATTGGATGAGAGGGCGGGCATCCGGCCAAAGTGATGTCACTTACGGTTGATGATATGCAACTTCTGATTGGGCGAGTGACAGGTTTGACGAAAGGTGTCATTTTTCAAGCACGTGAGGACGGAAAGAGAACCATATGGGAAGGTCCGGTCGCCTTTATTGATGGGGTGAAGATCAGGGCTTGAGAAGCCAAAACCATTATACTGAGAATTCCTGATAATCAAATGAGGTAAAAAGTATGCTGAGTTGCCTAAAAGTTTTAAATTGGCCTTCAATGATTACATATGAAAATGTTCGGTACTCTTAAAAGTTCAGAGCGTTCCTAGTTTTAACTAAAGGTAAGAGCTATTACTTTGTAGTTCTTATCTCTATAATAGTTGTTCTAGTGGGCATCAAGTTTTCTTTAACCTTACTTTGTTTTCATGGCAACCACCAACTTTATTAACCTTCAGTTAATTTTTCTTAATTGTAAAGGTATAAGGGATGCCATTCTTTTCAACAAATTTAAAGGAGATAGGGTAGAATCTCACTTATCAAAGGAGGGAAGATGGAGGATTCTGTTTCTGAAAATCATTAAAAAAATATAATAACAAAATATCAAAAAACAAAATTGAAATCATGCAAGAACTCAATAAACTATTAAATAAAGTAACTCTTGATTGACTCCTCAAAACATATAGAATAAGATGTTTTTTTACTATTCCTGGATTTTTATAAGCCTTGGATATGGTAGAACACCAGTTCCTCTTCAGAGCACTTCTAACATTTGACTTTGGTGAAACCTTCATTTCTAATATTGTGCTTTATAAAGACATTAGTAGTCTCATCAACATTGTGTAAAGTTATTCACAAATACCACCAAAGCTTTTCAGTTTGGAGATCAGTCCATCAAGGGTGCCCCAGTTCACTATTGTGGTTCCTTATATTAACTATTACTATATGTGTTAACTATTGTCAATTTTTTTTACAGTCCCAAAAATTCCAATGTTTAAGGATTTTTAAGAGAGAGATCAAAATAACCCAACTAGTGGATGACACCGTTCTCTTCTTAAAACATAAATATCAAATTGAAAAAGCTATTGCACAAATACAATTATTCTCTCGGGCATCAGGTCTATCATTAAATTTATCAAAATGTGAAATTCTTAGCCTTTAAGATAGTGAGGAAACAACAATGTGTGATATACTTTTTAAAAATACTGTTAAATAGCTTGGAATTCATATTACCAGACAAGAAAAAAACTTGAATCCTAAATTACAAGAAACAATAACATATTTAATGTATGGCTTCAAAGAGATTTATCCATGATGGGCAGAGTTCTCTTGAGTAAACGGATGGTTTCTCTAGATTTGTTTATCCTGCTCTCTCTCTCTTTATCCAACTATCTTTCTGCAAAGAAATAAATGCACTCTTAATTAACTTTGTTTGAAAAAACCAATGTCATTGTTTAAAGAAAGAGATTTTTGCTGCCCCTAGAGGTGAAGGAGGCTTGGAGATTTTCGACTTTATGGATATGAATTATAGCTTTAAATTAAAATGAATAAAAAAATACATAAAAATCCAGAATCCATATGGTTTTTCACACCTCAAAATATTTTTAAGAGAATGGGAGGAGTAGATTTCATTTTAAGGTGTGACTACGATGTCAAAAAACTGTCGGAGATAGATAGAAGATATTGAAATTTCATTAACAAGCTCTTATAGCAGTAAAACCATGTTGTGCCCACAATTTCTCTCCCACAAAAACTATTATTTGGAGCAATGAAAATATAACCAGGAAGAACAAATCACTATATTTTCAACATTGGATTAATAAAAATATTATGTTTTTTACAGATTTACTAAATGAGCAAAATCAGCTGCTAAGCTATGAGGAATTTCTAAAATCAAAAATGTTCCCTATAACGAATAACAATTTTTTAGTGGTAATGAATGCTATTCCTATTCCGAGATCTCCCAGCCTCTAAAGTGTTTCCCAGAAATCTCACAGCAGGAGGTTGAGGTTATCATCAGGACAATGAAGCCCTCCACCTGTGCCCTCGACCCCTTTCCTACAGCCCTGGTGAAAACTAACATCTCTTCCATCAGTCCC
>VRLP01008450.1:0-16669 GCA_009660295.1 Lophius piscatorius
CACACACACACACACACACACACACACACACACACACACACACACACACACACACACACACACACACACACACACACACACACACACACACACACACACGCACTTACACACACATACTTACACACTTACACACACACACACATACTTACACACATACTTACACAGACATGCACACATACATACTTACACACACACAGACACACACACACACCCACATACACAAAGACAGAGACACACACACACACAAACATACATACATAAATACTTACACACACACACACACACCCACACACACATACATACATAAATACTTACACACACACAGACACACACACACACACCCACACACATACTTACACACACACATACATACTTACACACAAACACACATACTTACACGGACACGCACACATACATACTTACACACACACACAGACACACACACATACACACACCCACATACACAAAGACAGACACACGTACACACACACACAAAGACAGAGACACACACACACACACACAGCAGTATCATCAGATTTATTCTTGATTCTGGTTTAAGAATCTCTTTTGCTGTGACACTCGCTTCATTTCTGCTCCCACCATCTCACCAGGACCCTACCTATCCAGCATCCAGAACCATCCACTTCCAGAACCCTCATTATTCAGAACCACCAGCATCCAGAACCATCGGTGCTATAATCAAGTAAACATGCGCTGGATTCTGATGAAGAAATTCTGATCTCACTGGGCTGAAAGAGAAAAACTTGCATCTCCTCCACTGCTACACTGAGCAGCACCAGCAGCACCATGAAGCTCTGACTGTCCAGAAGATAAAGCTCAGGAGAACTTGGACCTCCCGTCCACAGAGAATGATGGAGAGCTGGACAAGCCCAGCCTCGTGGCAGAAACCCTTCAGCCGTGACTCCGTGTAAAAGCCTTCTCCTCGACCTGTCGGGTCTTGTTTGAATATGAGCCCGGTCTGCAGGAAACACCTCAGTCGACTATTACCCGCCCAGCTGGGCCACTTCCTGCTGCCTGGACCTGCAGATACCAGGTCTTCATCATGACAGCGGTGAGTGGGAAGCTCTCTACCAACTCATCTCCATGGGCCGGAAAATAAGACCTCAAAGCCAGATCCTCTGAACCCTCACATGTTAGGGTCCAAGAACGGACCACTGTCATCGTGTCAGTTACATCCATAAAAAATACACTTTAAAAAGTCTCTCACTCCATCTGGGTCGACGCCGTCATCCCTGGTAGCAAGGGTTTATCCCGAAAAACCCCCAATCCCCTGCGTTGTACACGTAATCCCTCTGATTGAACTCCTCAAATTCAAATGGAAGTGACGTCCCGAAACAGGGTTTGTTTTCATGAGAGGGCTCCCTCTAGTGAGTAAAATATGAACCAGTAGCGTAAAATATAATACTCATGATTCGGATCTCCTTCAGTCAATTCATATGGACCCATCCAGAACCGAATCGGCTAAAATATAAAACCGACCTTTGCCAATCTTCCCACTAATGGCTACGGGGGAATAACATTTGAAAATGATCCATGATAAACTCTTTGGGTCGTCACGTTAACGCAAAGGACCTTTCGGACGCGACGGCGCCGACGGCTCCATAACATCCCCGACTCAGGAGAGACGGTTGAGGAGAAACACACAGGTTAGAATCCGAAGATAGGCTGTAATAAACTAAACCTTTTCCCACCCTGTTTTAGTCCAGCTCACTGTGGAAAAGGGAAGAGAACAAGGTCCGGCACTGATAGGATCAATACGTGTTCTGGGGACGGGGGCGGCAGTCCGGCGCCAGCCTTGGCATTTGACTGCAGCCATAATAAATGTGGCCAACAGACCTTGAGATGATATCTGATGGGGATCCAGAACACATGGATGGAACGAGGGGTGGGTGTGGTGTGGTCATCGTTCGGATTACCCTTGATCCAGTTGGCGCTGTACTGACTGTGATCCACTTCTTAAGGTGAGGCCTGCAGCCGGCGCAAAGACCCGGGCGTCAGGACTCAGCAGCTGGAACCAGTGGAGAAATGCTAGCCCCAAGGGCATTAAGATCCAACCGAACAGACACGCTGCCTCACAGGAAGTGTAACCGTATCTCTAACCAGAGGAGGGTCTACAAGTCCCACAATGCACCTGCTCAGGTTGGATGTTGTTCCAGCTCAACTCGTGTTTGATCCAATCGTTGTCTCAGCTCCCGAAGTCACATGGTCCCTGTTGAGTTGAATGTCCTGTAGAACCGTAGACTCTTACTGTTATCTTCAGGAACCCCCCACTGTGAGTCTGCTACCTGGAATGTGGGTTTATCATTGAGGTGACACCTGGTTTCCACAGGAGTTTTAATTAACCAGGCCACTGGTCAGTGGGAGGTGGGGGGAGGGTTTCCGTGGTGAGGGGGTGGCGGGCCGAGCAGCGGTCTGCTATTTCAGCCAGCAAATTGGAGAATTAATGATGTGGATAATGTGCCGGTTTGTCTCAGATGTGAGCCGGGTTCTGAGGCTTGGATCAGGCTGGGGTGAGGCTGAGGGCAGGAATATCAAGGCAGACCCGTAGAGGTTCTGTTAATACTAGATAGTTCTATTGGGCCACGCCTCCACCCAGCAGAGGAGAGGAACCCTGACGGGAATCATGGTATTAATGTTTACCTCTCTGAGAACAAAGATCCCTCCTCCATCATCTACCTGATCCACCGCTCTAATCCGCTCTAATCCAGCAGAGGTCCGTTCTCTGGGACCTGTGATGTTTCCACACCGATGAACACCTGCCTCTCCGCCGGACCAACAGGTGCCTCGGTCAGGATCCGGTTTCAGCGCTCTGAACGTCACCGAGCATCTGGCCGACCAATCACAGCAGCCTCTAAATCACCGCCACTCCCCCCAGCAGTCAGCTCGTCTGCCAGCCGTGACCCGGTTCACCTTTTGGAACGGAACCTTGTCCTCCTCAACCTTTACCAGCGGCTGGTCGATCCAAACCCCAAAATTTCAAACAAACAAAACAAGGAGGGAATCCTGAAGACCCCCAGCCCTACGAGAAACCGCCGACCTCGTACCCCAGACGAAATGTAGGAAATAAAATGTATGAATAAACAAAATGTTCTAGAGTTAAAGATGGAACTGCTGTCATGAAATCGGACCTTGGATCTAGATGGGTCCGGCAACATCTTGGTTCAATGATCTTTTGAACTTTTACCTGGAAGAACCCTGTGTGAGGGAACAATCAGAGCCAGAGTTCTGGACATGTGGGTTCTTACCTGAGTGCGGGACTGACGGCGACGGACCACACCCTGTCATACAGGAGGAGGGTGTCCCTTGGGCAGTTGGAAGTCATGGTCCAGATCTAGAGAACCAGAACCAAAGACACCAGTGAGCCTGTTGTGGAGAGAAAACTGGAGCATATTCTTGTTCCACGGGGGTAACGGGGTGACCCGTGACCACGAGTGTGGAGTTTCTGACCCATAACCATGAGTGTGGAGTTTCTGACCCGTAACCATGAGTGTGGAGTTTCTGAACCGTAACTATGAGTGTGGAGTTTCTGAACCGTAACCATGAGTGTTGAGTTTGTGACCCATAACCATGAGTGTGGAGGTTCTGACCCGTAACGCTGAGTGTGGAGTTTGTGACCCATAACCATGAGTGTGGAGGTTCTGACCCGTGCCGTTTTGTCTCTGGATCCACTGATGATGAGTCCGCCTCTAGAGTCCAGAGCGTTGACCTCCTGATGATGTCCTGATAACTCCACTGAGGTGTTGCCCCTCCTGCTGCGGACCAGGATCCGACCGTCACTGAGACAAAGGAGAGGTTCTATCAGAACCTCAGCAACCACAACACCAGGAAACCTTCATTTCCTGGTTCCTGGATCTAAGAGTGGATCTCAGGTTGAACTCATCTTCAGATTAAATCTAACACAAACACACTGATGCAAATAGTGAAGAGAGAAAATGGGGGAGGCGGGGTCAGCTGATCGGGGGAGGCGTGGCCAGACGATACATACAGTGCCTAGAGGCGGAGCATCGGAGGTGGAGGATGTGACATATACCTACAAGATAGTAGTAAATAGTGTTTTCACACAGACAACAGACAGGAAGTCAGCTACCTTCCACCGCTGATCATGTGAGAATCCGTCACCACGAAGCGACACACGTCTCCCGTGTGTCCGGAGAAGGTCTCGTAGAAGTTCCTCTGAATCCTCCCGGATCGCAGACGGTACGCTCTGATGTCAGACGCCTGAGACACATACAGCAGGTTCCCATCCAGCTGCAACCACGGCAACAGTCTGCTCATAAGATGTCATGGGAAGAAACGGTTCAACGATGACGACACGGTTGTAAGGAACACCACTAACCTCCCATCATGCACTGCTCCCGTTTCCCACTGACACTCACTTTGTTTTCCATTTCAGCGGAACGGTCCTTTTGCCGACGCCGTGACGCCAGTTCTGAGCCGTTTTTACCCGGTCCTTCAGCGGGATGTGACCATAGCTGCAACCACATCCACACACATATAAATAAATAAATAAATATGGGAATAGTGGTGCATACTGATCAGCCATAACATTATAACCACTGATAAATGCTGTCAGACTATCACTGACTATCATCGCTACCTATCAGTGGGCGGAATATATTATCTGGTTACCATGGTTACCAGTCAGTGGGTGGGATATATTATCTGGTTACCATGGTTACCCGTCAGTGGGTGGGATATATTATCTGGTTACCATGGTTACCTGTCAGTGGGTGGGATATATTAGCTGGTTACCTGTCAGTGTTACCAGTCAGTGGTTGGGGTAAATCATCTGGTTACCATGGTTACCTGTCAGTGGGCAAGACTTTGCTGAAGGAGCAGACTTAGGAACAGTTTTTCCACCAGTGGCCACCTTACTGTGGACCAACTGACAGTCATCCTCCACCAGGTCACATTTTCAGTAGATACCAAACTTCTTTTCACTCTCTCTACAGTTTTACTTTGCAAAACTAATCTTATGTAAGAACTGACGCATTCAGACTGATCCTCTTCATATCGTACAGAGTATTTCTCTGAGCACACTGTCATCAGACAGATGCAGCATAAAACAAATATGAAGATTAACGACGAAGAAGACGATTAAATCTCTGATTACAATTAATCCTCAGCTAAAATTTCATCCTAAACAGACAATATGTTCTGCTGTCTGATGTTTGGCAGGACGTCACAGAAACACTCCTAAAGATTGAATACATTTTGTAGAGAGTGGGCGTTCACACTGAGGAGTAGGACTGGATTTTGAGGCTGCAGGCTTGAAGGAGGTATGACCGCTTCAGGTAGCAGCTCATGAAGTGGAGGGAAGGTTAAATTCACAGGCTAAAAGAAGAAACTTTTGCTTCAGTGGTAGAACCGGAGGGACTAGTTTGGTCTGAGCGATGGGAAGAAACAGTCAGTCCGGTTTGGGATGTCAGTCAAACTCAAGGTCCAAACTCTGACTACTTCCAGTTTCCTATTTTCTTCACCTTCCACATTTTTCAAGTTCCAACATCTCAACTCACTTCCTGTCACGAAACAAAGCATAATACTGGGGAAATGAGAAAGGGTTGGATGAAAAAAATCGAGGTGGTTCATAAATGGGTAAAGAGGAAATTTCATGTTCCACCAAGTGTTTATGGTGAGCACGAATTTCAATTTGGTTCTTTTTTCATATTTCATTATTCTTAATTAATTCTTGTTTTAATTATAATTTATTATTAACAACACAGGTAGTAACGCTCTGTGTTGTTTATATGCGACATGTTCTTGCCAGGACCCCAGGAAAACTAGTGTCTTGGCAGCTAATGTGGAACCTAATGACATCACATAGATGTTGTGGTGATAAAACAATATTAGACCGGTGGGTTATATTGTTATGGCTGATAAATGTGTATATAATTCTTTATTGGCGGTTCTGTGTTGAATCCAGTGTAAAATCCATAAACAATAGTCCTTTCTGAAGGAATAAAAAAAAAAAAGATACTATATTTCTGCTAATATTTTCATGATCATAAAATACGTTTTTAATTATTGGGTCCCTTATTTTTTATTTTAACGTCTTTTCCAGTGTTTTTTTTATTTTTTATGTGATAGTTCTGATCCATGTCCTCAGGAGAAAAACCCGTGTGGGCGGGTTCTAAAGCAACCAATCACTGTCCATGATCTGAGCACGTGACCACATACGTAACCCTTACTACTCGGCTAATGCTAAGCTAATTGTATACTATCTTACATGTCTGTCCCGTTCAGGGTGATACCGGTGTTCAGACAGCCTCTGGCGATCCTCCTCCACACGCCGTCCCGGTTCACGACCTGTTGGATCCTCTTGCAAACCTGAGAGAGCCTGCTGAGCGACCTGTAGTCCAGGTAGGACAGGATCAGGTAGAGAAGATCCTCCGGAAGCTGCGCTAACAACATGGTGACCGCTCTGACGGCGAGGTAGGCCACGCCACCGAACCACCGTGTCCCGGTGACAGACGTGGAACGTCCCGGTCCAAGTACTCCACGGTACAAACGGCTGTGAGAGAAGGTAAACAACCACCCATGTTTCACATATTTCCGGAAAAGGAAGTCGGAAGGAAATGACGACACACCACCTGCCCAATCATCGTCATTCCTAAAACTAATTCCGGTTAAACTTTTTCTTTTTAATTATTTTTGATTTTATTCATAATTTTTATTTTATTATTTTTTAATTCTTCCTTTGAGTTGACCTTTTCTGTGTTAAAATGCTGGTTATGTATTGCATGATAAATTAAAAAATTAAACGTTATTATTAAAGAAACGTTTGAAATCAAATCAATTATAAACCTTATTCTAATATTTATGTGATTAATTTGTAGTTTTTATTTTTCTATTCATATTTTGTTTAATTTTCAAATGTATCCTGTGCATTGTCCTTTTCTATATCATAATGGCTGCCTTATTGAAATTGGTATAATGAAAAATTAAACGCATTTTTTAATCAAATTGTTTTTTTGTTTTTTTAAATTTTCTTATGCTTTTGTTTTTTTCCCAATTCACTCGCTGTACTGTCTTTTTTCCATATTATAACATTGGCTCTGTTGTCATTGTTATAATGAAAAATGAATATTATTAAATAAGATTCAAAAGCCATTTTCCGTTTTTTTTCAATAATCATGTACGTCTTTTAGGAAATAACTTTAACAGAACTAGAAAAAACACTTCTTGATCATAAAACCTCTGCCAAAGCACAACTTTACCCAAAGGAGACATTATGGTGATCAAATTCAGTAAGATCACTTTATCTAAGACAATTTCATACAGATTCCTCTATTAAATTATGATTTATTTTCAGCCTCTAAATTTACAGAAAGCTCCAATAAACTCTTTCAGCAATATTCTGGAACTGTCTGATTCTCCTCTCCGTCATGCGTATTCACTTCAGTGTCTTTGCTCGGCGCATTGAGGACACGGTGTGCCACGAGGTGACGTGACCGCTTCAGACGGCTGGTTTTATTTTATTTTGAATGTTATCTCCGCTCTCATCGTTCAGCACAGGTGCAAAGATGATGTTTGGATGAAGTACATTTGTCCATGGCGCTCTCTTGCTGTGTCGCCACAGTGTGATGTCACCCTTCCAAACGGCTTAGGATTTTATTTTACTTTAATTGCTGCAACACAGGGGCTTCAGAAAAATGTATCACCTCTTGGATACGGCAAAACCGATTCTTATGTGAATCTTTCCTGTGGTCTTTCCTAAATCTCGCTCACAAACAAACGCACAGAGAAAACGCTCAGAGGTTAGAAGGTTAAAAGATGGCCTCCTTCCTCGGCGAAGGTAAACATAGAGGGACATTTAAATCCAAGAATTGATGAAAACAAATTATAATTTGCTCTTATAATAAAAAAGAGCCTGAAATAAAGGATTGAATGTTCTCCATACATAAAAACAACATTTCAACCTCTCATTTTTGTAGAAGTGAAAGTTTTACTCTGTGAATTTAAGAATAATGCTTTCACAGTAATTCATGGGAATATCTTTTGTTAACCCGAATGTAAACTTCCCATTTCTACATATTAAGGTAAAGTTGTACAATATTTGTTTTTAGGTTAATGGGTTATTTAACACTTTACTTTTTTTGCTTTAAATTTTTTTTTTTTTTTTTTTAAAAAATAAATATTCATTAAATATATAAAAATATATTTGTAATATATCTTATATTTTTTTGTGTGTTTACAGTCCAGTTAAAGGAACGAAAGATAAAACAACTATAAACGTTAGGGGTGAGTCGTGGAGACGCCTCAGAGGCGAGCGACGCCCCTCAGCAGAATCATTTCTAGAAGATGAAACAGAACCTTTAGACGTTTAGCGTCTTCACATCATGGAGGTCTCGCCGCCGCTTTTTGTCCATCCGAGCACGACCACGCATATTTATATATGCAGATCATTTGTCTCTCTTGCTTTCAAGTCAACAAACCCCGCCCCCAAACGCACAATGGCCACGCCCCCAAACATTGGCTGTCCAACAGAATCATGTATGGTTGGTTTTCCAGTTGAGCTGTCCTGGCTAAAAGGAGCTGGGGGGGGGCTTCCATTTGATCTTTTAGGGCAGGCGAGGGGGTGGGGGTTGGGGGGCTGGTGATGGGGGGCACCGCCTGGGCTGGGAAAGACATTTGGCTGATTGTTCAGATCAGACTGAAACACAAGTGAACGTATGTTTACAGCCGCTGTTAGAAAGTCCACACCTGTTGTCTTCATGATCCTGCTGGGTCGGACCGGGTCGGACCGGGTCGGACTGCCAGTTACTTCCCGGTTCAGTTTCAGGCCTCAACGATTAAACGGCCCAGAGTCCGTCCACCTCCCTGTGCCGGTCTCTGCATGTATGCCTCAGCGAGGGGCTCTGAGGTCAATCAAGGTCAAACTATTAGCTAGCAGTGATGCTAACCCGCGCCGGTTCTCCTTCTGTGGTGTTGATGTTGATCAGTGACTCCGCCCTCTGCTGGTCAGTCGGACGCGCTGCTGAGTCTTTTCCTGGTTTTAGCTAGAAACCACAGTACAAACGGGCCTGATAGACACAGAAGTGGAAAATGTATTCAGTTGTTTATGTTTGTGTTTGTGTCAGTAATAAAACTGGGCATGATCCGTCACCATGGTACCTGCCTCCTGTTCTGAAGGAGGAGCAGGGGTCCGGTTCTCTGCTCAGTCCTGCTACTCTACGACCTCCACAGATTGGGGGGGGGGTTGTTTATCTATGGGGTGGAGGGGTTGTTGGTCCGGGCTCCATAAAAAGGATGAAAGCTGGGTCCAACCCCCCGGTTTCAGGACCAGAGGAAGCATCAGCGCCACAAAAGGTGCGACTTTTCCCATGAGCTGTTCCCTCTGACATTACAGGCAGTGGGGAGGGGGGTGTGGGGGCTAATACTTCTACTAGGTCTCACATCTGAGACCAGAAGGGGGGCACGTGTGAAACTGATAAACCTTTATGTCTGTCTGATGACATCACGGCGGCGTCACAGAGCCTGGCTGGATTGATTGACGGGCCGGTCCTGCCGTTAATCCCGTGTGACGAGAGTTAAGCAGATTAATGTCACTTTCTGTCAGGACCACTTCATTCACTTCTTTGGACCGGGTCAGGATTAACTGGTGAAGGAAGTCATCCTGGGGAGAGGGTCACAAACAAACAGGAACTAGTTGCCATGACAACCGAGGCTGACCAGCAGGAAGGTGGCGTTAATAAGAATTTATCCTTTATTGATCAAACACTTATTTCTCTGCATCTGACCCGACTCTGAGGACTACGGAGCTTACTGGGTCCAGGGTTCTGATTGTCAGAAGTACACTCTTCCCACTGGGCCACAGCCACGCTGACCTCAGAGAACAGGGTCAGAACATGGGGGGAGGATCGGAGAACCTCTGGACCTCTGAGTCTCCCACTAATCCAAGATGTTCAATGTTTCACCGGATCACACTGGACATGGAGGAAACTTCAGACACGGATCAGAACAGAACCTCCTCAGATGAAGAAACCTCAGATACTGGTCTGATCAGAATCTCACATTGTTCTGACGAGTAGTACTTCGGGTCATTCTGACCTGCAGGACCTCTGGTTGTTCTATCTTTATTTAATTTTCAAAATGTTGGTATTTTGGATGAAACCGTAGTTTTAATGCTGGAAAGACGCCAGAAATAAATGAAGGTTTTTAATTATCCCGGAATCGTCGCCGTCCTCGGGTCATTCCTGAAAACGTGAAAACACCAAACAGAATCATGGATTTTCAAATCATTGACCTCAGTGCGAGGAAGGACTGGACTGATTTTTGGAAAAGTCAGTTGCACATTTCCACCACTAGGGTGGCTTTATCTACAAACGTTTTCTATCTTGTGTATCTTGTAGTATTCTCTAATATTTCATGTTTTTTTAGTTTTTTTGACAGAAACAGTTTTTCGGCAAAACTTCACATTTAATTTGAGGAGTGTACAACGCAGGGGCTGGGGTCTTTTGGGGGATAAACCCTCTGCTTGGACTAACAGACAAACTAAGCTGGGTGATCAGGTGAGGGACCGGGACCGGACCCGTGCAGGATGAAAGACTCAGGTAGGTCCAGTTTGACGTCTGTTATTTAACATTTGTTTATTCCACATTTTAATAAATATTCCATCCGTAGAAGTATTTTACACATCTTCACATAAAAATAGATTCGTATACGTATAAAAACAAACGTTCAGGAGGAGGGGGGGATTACAGTCGGAACAGGACACTTGTGAATAGCTGCCACCTTGATCCGTCAGGCGCTGGTCAGAAACCGGATGAAGCGCCGCCGCAGTCTTTAGCCACGCCTCCATCGCAGAGTCTCTGAAGGCAGCCGTCAGTCTGGGCCTTCGAGTGTCCTGGAACAGCAGGGGGGAAAGTCCAAACCAAGACCCACAGTGGTCAAAATGGAACCGAAAAACAAGTCGAGGCTCTGGACGGTGATTCGCTGCCCATCGAACGGCGAGCGGCGTGCGTCTAAGAACCGCCTCCTTTAACAGAAATCAACACTTAAAGCAGAAGCAGATCTTCTGTTTGTGTCTCTAAACTAAACCACAAGATCTAAAACCGCTCAGAACCAAAACGTCTCTGGAGGGGCAGTCTGTCCTTTCTCTGTAGCCCCGCCTCCTCAGCGCTCTGACGACGAGGGACAGTTTTTGGCCTCTCTGTAGCCCCGCCCCCTCAACGCTCTGACGAGTAGCGCGTACGTTTAGTCCTGTGGTTGAAGGGGTAGTGGATGAAGTCAAACGGGCGGTGGTGACTCGGGTGGGCCGGCTGCTGCCCCTTCGGAAGCCTCTTCATGAAATGGACCTCCCGCTGGTGCTGGCGTGTCCGCGAGCCTTTCCGCGGCCGCCCACGCCGGGTGAAGGCCATGTACCAACCCTCGTAGCGGGCGTTCCTCAGCGCCGTGTAGTTGTTCTCCAGAACAATCTCAGAGAAGATGCAGTCGCGGCCCAGTCCGTTCTTCTGCAGGAGCAAACAGAACAAATCAGTGGATCATCGGAGTACTGTTACAGGAGCGGACCGGACCTGAACCCGTCCTCTGAGGGGTTCAGGCCCGACCTCCAGCTGGTGATGTCATATAAATGAATACTACGTTCATCAATGACTGAACTCCTGTGGGTCATGTGACACGGTTCTGCAGCTCTAAAGGCACCTTTGGACCAAACAAGCGTTAAAAATAGTTCTGGTACCCTCTGGAGCCACGGCAGGACCCAGGCTCAAGGCAGATGGTGCAGCAGGCAGGGTGCTGGGTGGGTGGAGGGAGTGTATGTGGGGGGGCAGCCACGAGGCTGGCATCTAACGCACACACACACACACACACACACACACACACACACACACACACACACACACACTCTCTCTGTCTCTCTCTCTCACATACAAACACACACACACACTGTCTGTCTGTCTCTCTCTCTCACCTACACACACACACACACACACACACACACACACACACACTCTCTGTCTCTCTCTCTCTCTCACATACAAACACACACACACACACACTCTCTGTCTGTCTCTCTCTCTCACCTACACACACACACACTCTCTCTCTCTATCTCTAGTACACACACACAGACACACAGAAACTCTCTCTCTCACATACAAACACACACACACACACACACTGTCTGTCTGTCTCTCTCTCTCACCTACACACACACACACTCTCTCTCTCTATCTCTAGTACACACACACAGACACACAGAAACTCTCTCTCTCAAACACACACAGATGGAATGATTGAATGAATGAATGAATGAATGAATGAATGAATGAAGTGAACTTTGTGCACATGGACCCATGAAATGATGGAACATGCTGCAGTTTGAACGCCGGGCCAGCAGGTGGTGGCGTAACTCCACACGCCACAGTTGTGTGCAGAGGTCATGCCCACAACTGTGGCGACTCTGTTGTTGGTGTCGGGGAGATGGTGTTGGCGAAGGTTGTGCTTTTAGTGTTGATGGGTGGTGTTGGTGGTGTTATTGGGGGATGTTGGTGGTGGTGTTGGCGATGGTTGTGGTGTTTGGAGTTGTTGGAGGGTGTTTGTGGGGGGGCATTACTTTTTATTTCTGTGGGGACCCTGTTTTCACCGGTTTGTGTTTTTAGGCTCCAAAAGGCGCCAAACTGAAACATATGAAGTAAGTAAATAAAGTAAATAAATAGTTCTGTGGGCGGTCCAAACGGGTTTCGTGATAAACGGACTCGTTGTCTCCGTGTGAATCGTCTCAGGTTAGTTTTACTCTGAGCTTCTAGCCCTTCACACGACGTTTCCTCTGGAGCAGAATCAGAACCGCTGGACAGAATCAGAACCGCTGGACAGAATCAGCGAATGAAAGTCATTTATTTAACTCTGATTTACTAAAAATGAGACTTTAGTCTCTCGATGGAACCGGTTTGAAGAATCTTATTCCTCTGCTGGGATATTCTTCAAATGCAGTTGGAGCTGGTTCTTGGTTCTGACCCGCTCAATGCTGGCTGGAGAATCTGACTGAGGAGTAGGAAGCTAGATTCTCTAAAAGGAAGATTCTATTTCCCTTCACACCAAAGAAGATGCTTCTCTCTCTCTCTCTCTCTCTCTCTCTCTCCTCACCTTCCCGATGAGTTTCCCCCGTTTGTTCATGCAGATGTAGAATCCCGTCTCGGCCCCCTTGATCCGAACGCGGCTCCCAAAGGTGTCCGTCTCCACCACCAGCTTAGCTGAGGGAACAAGAGGGTGGAGTTAGAGGCTGGGATGTCCACACACACATACACACACACACAACAACTACACACATGCATACACACACACACGCACACACACATACACTCACAGACACACACACATACACTCACAGACACACACCCACGCAAAAATACACACCCAAATAATCACACGTATACTATCACACACACACACAAACTATCACACACACAAACTATCACACACACACACACAAACTATCAGACACACACACACACACACAAACTATCACACACACAAACTATCACACACACACACACAAACTATCAGACACACACACACACACACAAACTATCAAACGCACGCACACACACAAACTATCACACACACACACACACACACACACACCCTGTGGGACGATTCGGATCTTGTGAAATGATAAAACCACGTGTTTGGTTCTGGACGACTCGTCATCACCTCCTCCCTGAAGGTACATGAAGACCCACTTGGATCTACGAGCTGACGGCTCTGAGAGCAGCAGAACCTACGGACCCCCAGCCGCATGAAGTAACGGGAGGTCTGCATGGGGTCAAAGGTCAGCAGCACGTATCTGCTCCTCACTGGTCGGACAACGACCCAGAACCCGGAGGCCGACCACAGAAAACTAATTCTGGATGTAATCCAGCATCCTCTCGCCCCCCCCTGATTTCAGATGACCTGAAAAACTTCCACGAGTCCAAACGTTAAAAAAAATTCTATCCTGCAACATCTGAGGCCCGCTCCAGCACAAGCCCCACCATCAGCAGGTCTTTGAGAGTCCAGTCTCCTCCCCATGGAACGCCTCTGAAGACAATAAAACCCGTGGGCCGGACCCGCTGCAGAGGACCCCCATCAGAACTGACCACCAGACACCTTCTCTGCACCAGGAGCGCAAATGGTTCTACCAGAACCTCGACCCAGGACTGCAGAAGAAGCTGTTCTGCTGCTTTCTATCATTTCTTTTATTCATTCAATAGAAACATTCAGAGGAATAAACGTCTGTTTCTTTGTTTTTCTCCCTCGTTTCACTTTTCAAAGAACTTTTTCAGTCCAAATATATTAGAAAATGTGAAAACGAGAGAAAAGTCAAATAAATGTTTCTATCAAATACATGTATATACATATAATATATATATATATACATATATTCTAAGGTTTGAAACTAAACTGCGATCCGTTCAAACAGGAAGTGACCTCATTGAATAAATCCGGGGGAAAAAACCCGCCTTTTTTTTTTGGCGCGTTTTCGACCATTGACCTCTGACCCCTTCTTACCGTGAGCGTCTCCATCCTCGGCCATGGCGTTGATCTTCTTGTTGGGCAGAACCTGAACGTGTTTGCCGCTGGTCCGGCTGTAGAGCTGGTAGATCCGGATCAGCCGGCGGCTCACGCGGTCCGTCACTTTGCTCTGCTCGCTTACATGCTGCGTGAAATTAGGCGGGGACTGATTGGTTACCTGTCAGAAATTAGACGTCGTCACAGTCATCAGCATGGAAACGTTGTTGGTTTGTTTATTGAAGGCGCTGAACAGCAAAACAACAATAAAACTAAAAGACAAACGTGGGTCATCGGATCATCATATATCCCATAATATTATACAGCCCATAATAATTCCTGTCTTATATATTAGAACTATCCCATAAATGTAACCTATCATAAATCTCTCTCTCTCTCTCTCTCTCTCTCTCTCTCTCTCCCCTCTGGCCCGTCCTGCACGCGCGCGCACGCGTCGCGTACCAGGCGTATTGGGCGGTTAGCCGGCAGCAGGCCGCGCGCTGACGGTTCGCCTCCAGAACTGAAGACCCGTCGGCCACCAGGACCCCCACAGATTCTGCCTCGGTATATCCTATGATACATCCCATAATATATCCTATATAATCTCTATATTATAGGATCCAACAGATTGTCTTCTAGTGACCGGAAATTAAGGAAACATACAGTTACGTCACGTACCTGAGCGTAGAAGAAGAACAACAACAGGTGGAGGAACCTGCGGAGAAGAACACACACACGGTCAGGTCACTGAGGAGGGCGTCACCGGTGCGCCAAGACTGCAAACGGAACCGGTGCGTCAAGAGTGGAAACAGAATCATTAACTCGTCAAGAGTGGAAATGGTGGATGGAGGTTTAGACGGTGGAGACACGGTGCGTAAAAGGTGGAGACGACGGAGAACCGGTGCGCAAAGGGTGAACACGATGGAGAGACGGTGCGTAAAGGGTGGAGACGATAGAGAACCGGTGCGTAAAGGGTGGAGACGGTGGAGAGTCGGTGCATAAATGGGTGGAGACGGTGGAGAGTCGGTGCATAAAGGGTGGAGACGGTGTTAAGCTGGTGCGTAAAGGATGAAGACGATAGAGAGTCGGCGCGTAAAGGGTGGAGACGGTGGAGAGCTGGTGCGTAAAGAGCAAAGGCGGAGAGGAGCACTCACAGATAGCGGAGTCTGGACATGACGGGGCGCATGATGGACAGATGGATAGTTTGAGAGATGGAGGTATGGGTGGAGGTGGTCTTGTAGATCTGCTCCACAGGCCAGAAGATCCCGATGGAAATCAAACAATCACGGCTTCACGGAAATCCAAAGGCGCCAGAGGTGCTGACAGACTGGATCACGGACGCAGCACGGACTCGATCCTCCTCAGAACACGGTCCATCACACACAGGTTGCCGGTCTGGGCCGGATTCATTAGTTCAGTAGAGTCGGGGTGTCGGCGCGCGTGCAGACTTGTTTGGGTTTCTGATTCTGATGTGATCCATGCGGTTGCTACAGGTGCGTTGTCCTCGGTGGTCCTCGGTGGTCCCCCTAAGCTACGACACTGCTGCTCCTTCTCTCTGCTGCCATCAGTCTTCTCCGCTCCGCCTCGCGCGCCCCCGGTTAAAATGGAAGGCTGGTCCGCCAAGAACAAGCCCCCTTTTTCTGCAGAACAAAAGCCTCAGCGCCCCTTCCCTTCTCTCTCCCCCCGCCTTAAAACATCTCTCTACCTGAGGAGCAGTCCACACTTAGAGGGGGAGGAGCCTGGAAACACTAACATCAGAAGCCCCCCCCCTTCATGTCCGTTAATACTCCGCCCGTCCAGAGCTGCTGGTTTGTGTATTGAAGAGCAAAGTGTGAGACATTAAAAGGATTAAAGGCGATTAGTGACCCCCCACCCCCCGCCCCCCTCCTGACCCCTCCCTCCACATCAACCCCGTTTGATAAAGACTGAACACCTGATTATCTTAGGGGTGTGGATGCGGGACCACGACAACCGTGAAAACAAGAACTCTTACATTTATCCAAAGTACATTTTTGCTAAACAGACATTTATTAGATACACCCCAATCACCCACTCACCCCCATCACCCACTCACCCCCATCACCGCCCCCATCACCCACTCACCCCATCACTGCCCCAATCACCCACTCACCCCCTTCACCCACTCACCCCATCACCC
>VRLP01008451.1:0-16668 GCA_009660295.1 Lophius piscatorius
GTGTGTGTGTGTGTGTGTGTGTGTGTGTGTGCGTGTGTGTGTGTGTGTGTGTGTGTGTGTGTGTGTGTGTGTGTGTGTGTGTGTGTGTGTGTGTGTGTGTGTGCGTGTGTGCGTGTGCGTGCGTGAGTTTTTGTTACTAGTTAGAAGCACTCAGCATATTGTAGCATTTAGGTGCTAGTTTTTGGTAAATCGCTGTTAGCGGATAGCAGTTAGTACCTGTCAAAAGTTAGTAGAAATTAGCAGTTAGCAGCTAGTAATAGTCAGAAGTTAGGAGGGAGTTAGTTGTTAGTAGCAGTTACTAGCTGTCCATGGCTAATAGTATTCAGTAACTAATAGCAGTTGGTAGCATTCAACAATTAGTAGCAGTCAACAGCTAGTAGCAGTCAACAGTTAGCAGTTAGCAGCTAGTAATAGTCAGAAGTTAGTATCAATTAGCAGTGAGTAGCAGTTACTAGCTTTCCGTGGCTAATAGTATTCAGTAACTATTAGCAGTTGGTAGCATTCAACAGCTAGTAGCAGTCAACAGTTAGCAGTTAGCAGCTAGTAGATGTTAGCAAATAGTGGAAGGTAGCAGCTAGTAGCAGTCAGCATCTAGTAAGTGTTAGCAGATAGTGGATTTCCTGGTTTGTAAGCCTTGTGTTCGTGGTGGTTCTGTTGGACTAATAAAGGACCGGCGTCCTGGTTTCTGTCCCAGTTTCTGCTGGTGTACGTCCCGCATGGACAGGAACATGATCACTGTGATGACGGGACAGGTGGTGGACTTCTTTGACGGGGACTTCCGTGAGCTTTATGCCGTCTCAGAGAACTTGGACCTCTACAAGGAGTTCCACGTCAGCCGGCCCGCCGCTAACTTGACCGGGTCGGAGCTCTCTAAGGCGGCGGCGGCGGCGGCCGCTGCGGCGCCCAAACGCCCGCTTATACGAGCGAACACGTCTCGATTCCAGGTCAGCTTAGGGGACCCCGGGAAAGCCGGTGCCGTCCAGGTTCCTGCGCACAAATACTACAACCCCAAATACGCTCTTGCGTTCGGCGACGTCCCGCGTCCACCGGCGTCCCTCCAGGTACGAGGACCCAAGAGGGGGTCGGTTCTCGGTCCGACTCTCGAAGAAGAAGAAGGAAAGAATCGAGTGACCACCAGCGAGAGGATGGACCGGCTAAGTCCTCAACCCTCGGACGCCCCGAGCGAAACCCTGAATTGGTCGAATGGGACCACGCAGGAGAAGAAGGGGTGGTCCACGTTTGTGAAGAAGCTGTCCCGGATGAAATCTTCCAGAAAGCTTCAGGTCAAAAGCCATACTGGGGGGTCGCCCCCTTTATCCCCGGGAACCAGTCAAACAGATGTGAACGAGGAAAACCTTGACGTCTTCGTCAGAACCCCGTCCAAATGGAAGGCCAAGAAACTGGGCCGGAGGACGGACTCGGAGCAAACCGTCAACACGACGCAGGACAACGAGAGTAAGTCCCCGATAAGTTGGTTTTATTTTTGTGTGGGAGGAACCCAGGATTCCGGCGGCCCCCCCGTTGGAGGTTTTTTACGTAAAACCTAAGGTTTGGTCCGAGCTTAACTTATCGCGATTTTTCTTGTTCGTATATTGAAATAAAACCGTTTGAAATAATGAGGCGTCCCGACATGTCGGCAACTTTCCCGTACTGTAAAATAAAAAAGCGTGAAATACGTTTCTTAAAACTGCACCAGACAGGAAGTACCCCGTCAAAATAAAAAAAACGGTCTTCACGTTGTCGGACAGATTTGGGTTAAAGGCTTTGATGAAAGCGGGAGCTTTCAAAACATAACGGCTCAAACGACCTTTCACCTTTGGGCTTTTTTTAAATCTCAAAATGAAAAGGAAAAAAAAAACAGTTTCAAGACGTAAATTTTTATTTTATTGTTAAAAAAACATCAAATTGAAAACAGGAAGTTAGAGTCGACACATTTATATATATTCTTATTTACATAAAAAGAGGAAGAGACACAAAGAAAGAATAGATATTAAGAAAAATAAACATAAAATATAATAGAATTCATTATTATTAGTGGGGGGTCAAAGTTATTCCCCCTAAACCTTTATTATTATTATTATTATTATTATTAGCATAACAGCATTAGCATAATATTTATTTATTATATTATCTACATATTATATTTATGTTCACATTTATTAAACATAACCTGTTGTCGTGTAAACGCCCTGCATGAAAGATCAAAGGGTCGCCGTTTGTTTGTTTGTTTGTTGTTGTTGTTTTTTTGTTTAAGTTTACGCCAAATTTATTTTTATTGCCATTTGGACAAAAAAATCATTCAAGAAACACGTAAGAGTATTAAATATGGACGCCGATATCTGGTTGAATGTTTTAACTTTTATCCTGTTGATCGTTTATTTTATCCTGAAGTTGTTTGTTTGTTTGTTTGTTTGTTTTTCTCACAGGTGTGACGAGTCAACATCGAGGAAAACCTCCCTGCAAAGTTTCCTGAGGTTTACAGGACGTTATATAAATGACTCTCTTAACACTAACCTCACCGTTGATTGATATTCTGACCCCGTGGGGTCAGAGGTCACAGCGGTGTGAACTTTAACCTGACTTTTGCTTTTTGGATTTTTTTAATGAAGAATTATTTTGGCTCCTCCTGATTAACGCTAAACTGTTTCGATTTTTTTGTTTGTTTGTTTTTGTGATGCAACACTTACCCATCAAGGGGCACCACTCTGGTGTGTGGGGCCCCACAGTGGGTGTTGGCCCCCCAGTGGGATTCAAGCTCACGATATCTAGTTTACAGGACCAGCTGATGTCTGGTGCCAGCCCCCCTTTACTTGGCTTGTACAAACCACATGAAATAAAATGGGGGCCCAGTCCATCGTTATCCCGCCCCTCAGTTCTGTAGAAATGCAGTGGAGGTGTCATGGGGGGGGCATGACTCACCCCACCTTCGATACGGCAGCGGACATCGGGTTTACACAAATTTGCACCGAAGCTGAAACGGCTTTGAACTGCTGTTTTGGCTGCGGTGCAAAGGCCCCTCCCCCCACTGGGGTATGACTTTGGACCTTGCTGCTCTCGGTGACGATGGGGGGGGGGGGGCTGCTAACCTCTTTGGCTTGATTTGGTTTTTCTCTTTGTCCAAATACATTAAATCAGGATGTTGATTGTGGTTCAATTGAAGTCCAACCTGTTGGCTTCAGTTGATCATGTGAGGGACCCCCCCATCATTTTCCTCCGGGTTCCCGCTATTCCCGCAAGATGTACCAGCAGACAGCCTTGCTGTGTACATCTGTATCCATCCGTGTACCGGGTGTACTCACAATTAGGGTTTCTCTGGCAGGGGTTAAAAATGGGGATCGCGGTTCCCGGTGTCATAATGTGCCGACCCCCCATCCAGGTACTCCAGGACCAGTTGACGTTGGCATCAGGGATAGAGAGCAGAACCCTTGAGAGTGACCTTTTGTTAAAACTTTTGATATCTGGCGTTCAGACTACATGAGGGTCCGGGTCACGGTGTGACCTCCGCGTCCAAAGGGGCAAGTTCTTTATCGGGTCTTGCAGAAGGACCAGATTCCAGCCATGAGACGTATCTTCTGCTGTGATACTGTGAAGTTTGAATTGACTTGTTTACAACTCGGGTTCTTTGGCCCGCAGAACATCTGATCAGTATTTAGAACCACACACCAGAGTGCCGTTCACAGGAAGTGGTTGTGTGACCTCTTGGTTCTTTTGGTTTACGGGTTTATATGAAGTGGGTCGGGCCGCTAGGCTTTCCTTACTTTTCCATTGTTGATTCTTTGTGGGACGTTTTTGGTCTTTGGACTTAATAAATGGTTTTGGGTGAAGAAAATGAATGTGGTTTGATTTTCTCTCATTATTTCTGATGTGTTTGGACTGAAAACCCGACTAGAACCAAAACCACCGTCGATCCAAATGTTCTAAAACGGTTTCCTGAGGTCAGGATCAGGAACTTTGTGGTCCACAGACACCAGGACCTGATCACTAGCACCTCCGTTCAATCGCATCATCGCTTCAGGAGAACATCTTCAGAAGCAGGAAGTTAGCCCAGAGGTCTCACCAGTAGCACACTATGCCCAAATCAAAGGTAATTCCAGAAGGTCCTTGAAATCCATCCGTCCGGTATGGGTTCCAAAGCTGTTCCTGAGGTTCTGGGACTCCACAAATCCACAGTGAGACCCATCATCTACACATGGAGAAGACCTGGAACAATAGTGGACCTTCACAGAAGTGGACCACCTTCCAGAAGGTTCATCCAGGAAGTCAGAGAAGATCAAAAGAGAACATCCTAGGAACCGGTCGTCCTTTCTCATCTCAGTAAAGGTCAGAGGTCATGAATCCACTAGAAGAAGATTAAGGCTGGTCTCTCTGTTTACCCACAATACACCTTGAGGACCCTCAGATCTTCTGGGAGAATCTTCTCTGGACTGATGAGGGGAACGTTGACCTGTTTGAAGACGGGGGTCCGGTTCCTTCTGGGGGGAAACCAAACACAACGTTCCACCAGAAGAACATCAGACCTACGGTCCAACATGGAGGAGGCAGTGGAATGTTGTGGAGATGATCTGCTGCTTCAGGACCAGGACGACTCGCCATCATGGAGGGGAACATGAAGGAGAACGTCGGGTCATCAGTCTGTAAATCAACCTCTGGAGGTCTCCTGATCAAATCTTTACAGAACTGCTTTAGTGCAGTGGGCTGAAATTCCACCAGTGATGTCATAGTCTGACCTCCAGTCGGCGCCGCCTGGTGGTACATCGACACTTCAGCTGGACCTGCCCCTCCCCTTCTCCTCTCAGCTCCCGCCTTAGGGAGGAGCCGCTGACCTGTGGAGATCTCTGGTTTGATGAGGGAGGAGGTGAGGTGCATCGCCGAAACAGGAAGTATGAGCTGCAGCAGGTCGGGTCATATCCTGTTACCGGATCTGACCCGAGCATCTTACCACGCACAAAACAAACGGAAACAGGAAGTAGAAGAACCTGAGATGGGACCCGACGGCTGCAGAGCGCTGCTTGTTCAACAGGATCCACGTCAGCAGGATCCTGAGTGGGTTTTTATTAAAGCATGAGGTCACCACGGCATCAGAACTACAACAGAACCAATGAAAACACTTGTAGGTACCATCAAACTGGACATATTCTGAACTTGGACCACCAACCGGGCCACAGGGTGTCGAACCTTTCACCGTCTGCTTGTCTCTGATTCTCTCCTCTATGTTCATGGACTGGATCTCAAACGTGTCCAGAGGGTCCGGTTTGGGGAGCCCAGAGTTTCTCTCCATGCAGACGACGTGGTTCTGTTAGTTTCGAGGGTCCAACGTCTTCGGCGTCTACCCAGGGTTTGAATACAGAGACGGGTTAAACATACTCCTGTTCCTCTCATGCAGTTCCAGATCTGGTTCCTCATCTGGAACCGGTTTCAGCAGGTTCCTGCCAGGAGGCCTGGTGCCAGAGTGGAACTAAAAACCCTGCTGGTCCAGAAAACAGAACCAGTTCCATCAGTGATTGGGGGCGGGACCTTTTTTTTTAGAAACACCAAACAAACTAGAAGGCCCATTCAAGCCAATCGGCCATAACATTAGAACCACCTGCTTTATGTATTGAGTGGAACTTTGTGATATTTGGTTCTGACACATTTTCTATTAGAACCAGAATTAACTTATTAATTTGCTTCACTCAGTTCTACAGCAGCTCATCTGAGGGGATCAGAACCACATCACAGAACCATCGATGCGCCTTCGGTGCCCGGTTGCCGGTTCACTAGTGTTCTTTGTCTAGACCCAATTGGTAGGTACCGGCTCGGAACTATTACCTGGATCACTTTAACGGAAACGTCCACCACTTCATCTGAACCCGTTTTTTCAGAAAAGCCCGATGGCACCTGCTGGATTCAGACCCAGAACCCCCGTCTTCGTCTTCTGTATCACTATTATACAAGATAGATAGGTCCATTCTGTGTGGCGGACGAGAACCCAACCAGAACCGTTCCTGGTGACGAGTTCTCAAATACACATCCACGTTTTATAATATCGTGACGGGTCGGTCCACTTCCTGTGCTGACAAGGATTCAGTTCTAGCAGCTGAGACACTGTTGGGTCCAATGCAGCTCCTGCGACGGCCGTCAGTCCTGTGGGGGGTGTAGTACCATAAGAGTCCAAGGGGGGGTAGGGGTTGGGGGGGCGCTGCTGTAGGGCTCACCCATGAGTGGCTTGGTTTATCACCTTCTTCTTACGGACCGAGACCAGATCGTAGAACGGGTCCTTGGTGATACTGGCCCTGTTTGGAGTAAAGAATAAAAGTTGAGTCTCCGTTTCTTCATCTTCGCAAACTGAGTTTGAAGGTTACGACTTAAAACGCACCTCGAGCCAAAATACTAATACTGCACTTTGATTAGTTTGAGCAGTTGTGCAATTAATACCGTACTTAAGTTGAAGTATTATCAGCAAAAAGTACTTAAAGTATCAAAGTAAAACAAGGTAAAACGGTTCTACTTAGTTTTCGTTACTATTAAAGGATGAGTATTTAATTTATTCATATTCCAGGGTGGATGTTAGAAGTCGATAGTCGTGGGCCGTAACTTAGTACATTTACTCAAATACTGCACTCGCGTACAACTTTGAGGTACTTTTCTATCACATAGTATGTTTTTGCCGCCGCAGATGTAAAGGGCTGAAGTAATCTAACTACTTTATGCTTCAGAGTAGTTGAAACCGTAAGGTTTTCTCTGTAAGTAAAAGTCAGCTTTTAATAAGATCAAAGGCTTTAGGGGAGTAAATGTACTAAGTTACTATCCAAGTCTGGATTTAAGGGTCTGGTTTAAGATCGGGTTAGGTTTGAAGTCGGGTTTAGGCGCGGCCCCACCTGATGGCCTCGATCCAGGAGTCCCGCTCGTCGGCCCTGCCGGCACAGATGGTGTAGGACTGATGCTTCCCCTCCACCACTCGGCCGTCCGTCTCCGTCTTACACGCTTTGATCTTCTTGCCGTGGCTGTTGGGGTTGTAGAGCTCCAGACAGAACTAGATGAAACCAGAACCAGAGGTCTACTAAGTCACATTCAGAACCTGCGACTCCAGGCGGTATAGAACCGTAAAGAACACGATGGTGCTGGACGTGAACCCAGATGGCGTTCTGTTACCGGTTTGCGAGGATATGGAACTCCTTTCACGCAGAGGTTCTCCAGAGGAATGATGCCTCTGGGCTCCTTATCCTGCCGACACATCAGAACCAGAGGGAGGGACTCAGACGGCGTGCTGTTCACTGAAAACGTACCTACTTCCTGTCATCGTCTACATGATGAGGTACCTACTTCCTGTTATCATCGTCTACCTTGTGATGTACCTACTTCCTGTCATCATCTACATGATGAGGTACCTACTTCCTGTTATCATCGTCTACCTTGTGATGTACCTACTTCCTGTCATCATCTACATGATGAGGTACCTACTTCCTGTTGTCATCGTCTACCTGATGAGGTACCTACTTCCTGTCATCATCTTCAAAATAAAAGCATCTATCCAAACATCTGAGCGGCGTCGGATTCTTACGGTGGTGAACTCGAAGTAGTAGAGACAGTTGTCGGTCAGGATGAACCACCTCCTCTTCCAGGTCTTAACTCTTCCTCCTGAGGAAGACCGAGAAGGAAACAAGCTTCAGATTCTCTCACGCCCGGTTCTTCTCTCTGCAGTACCGGGCCGTCACTCCAAAACCCGGACTTTGTGGTTATTAAGCAGAAACCTGTTGACTCCACTAACTGTTGGCCAACATTTCTGACTACTTCCTCGCTGGTTTCCTGTTTTCGGAGCCTGATGCAAGAGGAGAAGCTCCGCAGCAACGTCACGCGGCGTTTGTTTTTCAAGCGTTCATCGTCACCCTTCTTTTTTTTTTTTTTGAAAGAAAAGGGAAATGGAGTTTACCGAGTTTGAGGAGCCAGCCTTCTCGGTCCGGGTTGAAGAAGGTGTGCGTCAGATCCTTCCCATCATCCTCTGGGATCTTGAAAGGCTCCTTGCGAATGCTCTCGAACAGTTTCTGAGTAGGACAGAGTTATTTTCGTCTTATCGTTATTTACGTGGTAGCTTTAAAGTAAAAAATATATAAAAAACGGCGTTGAAAGCGTTGCTAACTATCTTAAGATTAGCTAACGTGAAGCTGGTTAACCAGAATCCCAAACAAAGTTCTGGTTTTCATGATGTTCAACAAATACTTAACATTATTTTTATTTGAATATTAATATTTATGGTGCAATCACTTCCTGTTGTCCGTCGAAGAGTTAGAACTCGGCATTTATGAAGGAAACGGACTGGACCCATACGGAAAGCCCGGTTCCATACCAGTAGGTGTATAAACAGAACCTGTGAGTCATTATACTTAGTTAGCAATCTCAAAATATTGAGCTAACTATCTCAAATGTTAAGTTAACTATTTTATATGTTGAGCTAACTATCTTAAATGTTGAGTTAACTATCTCAAAATATTGCGCTAACTATCTCAAATGTTGAGTTAACTATCTTAAATGTTGAGCTAACTATCTCAAGATATTGACTTGACTATCTCAAATCTTGAGTTAACTATCTCAAAATATTGTTTTGACTATCTCAAATGTTGAGTTAACTATCTTATATGTTGAGCTAACTATCTTAAATGTTGAGTTAACTATCTCAAGATATTGAGCTAACAATCTCAAATTTTGAGTTAACTATCTCAAGATATTGAGCTAACTATCTCAAAAATATTGAGCTAACTATCTCAAATATTGAGCTAACTATCTCAAATGTTGAGTTAACTATCTTATATGTTGAGCTAACTATCTTAAATGTTGAGTTAACTATCTCAAGATATTGATTAAGCTAACTCCAAATAACGTAAAAGTATCTAGAAATAAGTGCTTAGTAGCTCAAAAACTGAGTTCAGCTCAGGTTTCCGGAGGCTTAGCTTGATCCATCGTTAGGCTGCAGTAACCACGACGCGTCAGCAGGTGCTCATGCAGGTGTCGCTGCATGAGCTTTACGTCTGAGGGAAGTCTGGATTGAGTAAGTCCGATAATGAGAGGCCTTACTCATTAAGCGTGAGCCCCTTCCTGTCGGCAATTCCTGTAGGAATTTTATGAATTCCAGGAATTGAACATATAGACGTTTTTAGAAAAGTCAATTTTTGGGATGTTCCGAGCCCGGATAGATGGGGAGGGCATCCGTTTTATGGTGAATAGAGGATTTGTTACGGCTTTGATGTCCCAATTCAACGGGCTACCAGAAATATGTCAAACTAAAAAAAAAACACGTACTTTCCTTAGCCACCAGGTGGCGCTATAACACTTCAGCTGAATTTACCTGTGTGGACATTTTCAAGATTGGACTTTCGTCCATCATGGACTCCTTCCCAGCATCCACTGCTCCAAAATATTAAATTGTAAAAAAAAAAAACTTCTTAAGTCCTCGTGATGACGTCACACGAGTCACATGGCCTCTCCTACTCTCTGCTGCCGCCACCTGCTGGCCTGCCATATTTACTACATCAACTGCTTTTGTGTTCTATAGGATCGTTTTCCAAACACCGTCGGGAGAAAGGTTTCTGTTTCGGCGCCACGGAGACCTGTGATTGGCTGGTACCTACCGCGAGAAGGTCATAAGGGAGGTTGTCGCCGTTGTTGATGCCTCTGTTCATGGCGATGAAGCGCTCCAGGGTGGTCTTGTCCTTCACACAGGGGTTGTGGAGGCTGGTGTTGAGCATGATGGTGGCGAAGGACAGGATGTAGCAGGTGTCTGTTCCCCGCAGTGAAAGGACAGAAGGGTGAGACAAAGTAACGTCAACAGTCCGGACAGGAAGTGGACGTATTCGGCGAAGGTCACCTGTGGACTGGAAGACCCGGGCGTTGCAGTCACAGTAGCGTGTGGCGAAGGCCTCCATCATGCGGTCGATCTTCTGGGCTTCGCCGGGAAGACGGAAACTCCACAAAAACTGTCTGCATCACAGGAAACAGAAGAAGAACCCGTTGGTGGATCCGAACCCACTTCCTGGTTCTTACTCAGACTAAACTGTGTCGGATCTTCAAGAAGGCGGGGACCGCAATCAGAACTGGAGGAGGGGGGCGGAGGAACATGGCTTGAAAGCCGCCCCTCTGGAGGTGAGAATTCCAGAGGGTGGGCTCTTGTCCGATAACGAGATGAGGTCCGCCCTTAATCGGACCGGAATGGGGGACCCTCACCTTCTGGTTGGGGCCCAACCCGTCCCCTAATCGTACGGGAGCGAACCCTCCTGAATCTCAAACTCGGAACCAGTGCCTGAGATAGAACCCGGACCACCTTCTGCCCACCCATCCAAACTCCAGAACCTTGGAGGGAAATAATTATAGAACTTTTTGGGGAGTATTTTGTGTGACGTAGAGACCCAGATGTCAGCGGGACATCGAGGAGGAGGGGCTTATTGTAGACCTCCGGCGTGCAGTTTCCACGATTTATGTTTTTATATTAAGTGTTTATAGTTTAATTTATCCATCATTAGTTCTAAATATTCCTCCTGCAGAAACAATTTATCAGGTCAGAAACTTTTTCCAAATCTGATCCACCAACAACTCTCCCCTTTTTGAAGTTGCTGTTCCCAGCATGCACCTCGGTCCCGTACATTTGTATGTGAACTCATTGATTATTCTTCCAGCTTTAGATTTTATTTGTTAAAAAATTTACCATTTCACTGCTACTAAACCGAACCGTGTGAGAATCTAAATCAGTTCTGCTATTATTATTATTATTATTATTCATTATTATAATAATAATTATTATTGTTATTGTTATATTATAATAATAATTATTATTATTTGATTTTATTATTATTATTATTTGATTTTATTAGTATTATTATTTCTATTATAATCGTAAGAATAATTATTATAATAATAATAATTATTATAATTATTGTTATTAATGATTATTGTTATAATCATTATTATTTTTATTAGTTATTATTATTATTATTATTATTATTATTATTATTATTATTAATTATTATCATTATTAACATTATTATTATTATTAATTATTATTATCATTATTATTAATTATTATTATCATTATTATTAATTATTATTAATAACTTTTCAGATGTTTTTTGGTTCTTATTTGACTCTTTTCTGTCTGTGACTGAAGAACCGACCTGAGCGCCTGCACCAGGTTGAGGTCGGAGAACTCGTGCAGATCCACGTAGGCCTTCAGGGTGTGGAGGTGGAGCTCCTCCCTGTGGGTGGAGGAAAACAAGTGAGGAGGTTTTTCTCCCCCTCATCATTCCCTCCTTTCCTCCTCCTCCTCCTCCTCCTCCTACTTTCTCCCCCGTCCTCACCGTTCTCCCAGAAACTCTCCGATGGCGGTCTTGTTGAGCCCCTCCTCCTTGTAGAGGAAGACGGCGATGGATCCAGCGCTTCCGTCCAGCAGCTTCTTCTCCACCAGGTAACCGACGCCCTACAGACACAAACATCCGAGTCAGTTCTCTGCTCAGGATCTGTGCTTTGACTCGTGGGAGGATGTAATCTGGAACTTCACCGCTTAAGTTCAGACGCAAAGCAAGCCCTCAGTGTTTGAAGGTTCTTGGTTTCGTACTGATCTCATTCTGGGCCGGTCAGATTTATATATATAGAACCTCCAGCTTCTCTAATCCAAGTTCCTTAAAACCACTTCATCTCCCCCTCAATCCGGTAAAGGCTGCTTAAAATAAAGTTTCTAAGGAAACCAGAAAAAAAGGGGTTCTCACTTCCTTTGAAATGATATTTATATATATATATATCGACTTCCGGCAGGCGGTCATTGCGGAAAATGTCATTGTCCCGCCGTCTGTAATGTAGACGCAAAGGCAACATTTATTGCCACATTGGTGAATACAATCGGACGCAAATCTGGGGTAAACTTCAGTCAGGTGCAACTAGTAGTGGACTTGTTTGCGCCGAGATATCATTGGTGCAACATCTTTTGTGAATGAGTCATTAAGAACAAGCAAAAGAACGTTTCAAAAGATACGGCATTCAAGTTGTTATTAACGGACGCAATTCGTTGTTTTTAAATCACCCCTGAGTCTGTTTGGTTGAGTTTAGACGCAAAGTCTGTTTGGTTAATTTAAAACGCAAAGTCTGATTGGTTGAGATTAGACGCAAAGTCTGTTTGGTCGATTTAAGACGCAAAGTCTGTTTGGTTGAGTTTAGACGCAAAGTCTGTTTGGTCGATTTAAGACGCAAAGTCTGTTTGGTTGAGTTTAGACGCAAAGTCTGTTTGGTTGAGTTTAGACGCAAAGTCTGTTTGGTTGATTTAAGACGCAAAGTCTGTTTGGTTGATTTAAGACGCAAAGTCTGTTGGGTTGAGTTCAGACGCAAAGTCTGTTTGGTTGAGTTTAGACGCAAAGTCTGTTTGGTTGAGTTTAGACGCAAAGTCTGTTTGGTTGAGTTTAGACGCAAAGTCTGTTTGGTTGATTTAAGACGCAAAGTCTGTTTGGTTGATTTAAGACGCAAAGTCTGTTTGGTTGAGTTCACCTTCTTGGGGTCCATGTTGAATTTCTTCTTCCCACTGGAGAAATGTTTGCTCCTCTCTACGGTCGTGCTGCAGAAGAAGAAAACAGCGACTCATGTCTGAGATTCAGGACTAAGGACTCGGCGTCTCAGGATCAGGACCGTGAGAAAGGGGGACAGGTCCCCGAATCAGACTCACTTTTCTTCCGCAGACTTGAAGCAGATGATCTCCTCCATGGCCTTATCGATCTCCAACTTTAAGTTCTGAACAGGACAGGTGGACAGGAAAGGGTTGGACCTTTGTCCTGATACTCAGTGATGAAGATGAAGATGAAGATAATGTGTGGGTACCTGGATCTCATCCAGAAGGTCTCTCTTGTAGGTCTTGATGTTCTCTATCTCCATCTTCTCATCAGTGGTAAAACCCGGGGGAACTATGAAAAAAAACCACATCCATCACTTCAGGACTTCCTGGAAAACTTTTTTCCTTCTGCTCTGACATCAGTAATGGGGACAAATGAGGACTAAGTCTCTCAGCATAAGGACTTAGTCTCCCAGGTAAAGGACTTAGTCTTTCAGGGTATGGATCTACTCTCTCTGGATAAGGACCTAGCTTTTCAGGATAAGGAGTCAGTCTCTTAGGATAAAACTTAGTCTCTCATGATAAGGACTTAGTTTCTCAGGATAATGAGTCCATGAGGACTAAGTATCTCAGGACAAAGCCTTAGTCTCCCAGACTAAGGAATTAGTGCCTCAGGATAAGGACTTAGTCTTTCATGAATAGAACTTATTTTCTAAGGATGAGGTCTTTATTAGTCAGGATAAGGACTTAGTCTCTCAGGTAAAAGACTTAGTCTTTCAAGAGTAGAGCTTATTTTCTAACGATAAGGACTTTGTTCGTCAGGTTATGGATCTACTCTATCAGGATAAGGACTTATACTCTCATGATAAGGACTTATTTTCTCAGGATGAGGACTTAGTCTCTCATGATAAGGACTTAGTTTCTCAGGATAAGGACTTAGTTTCTCAGGATAATGAGTCCATGAGGACTAAGTATTCTCAGGACAAAGCCTTAGTCTCCCAGACTAAGGAATTTGTGCCTCAGGATAAGGACTTAGTCTTTCAAGAATAGAACTTATTTTCTAAGGATGAGGTCTTTCTCAGTCAGGATAAGGACTTAGTCTCTCAGGATGAAACTAAGTGTCTCATGATAAGGACTTAGTTTCTCAGGATAATGAGTCCACGAGGACTTACTATCTCAGGACAAAGCCACTAAGGAATTAGTGCCTCAGGATAAGGACTAAGTCTTTCAAGATTAGAGCTTATTTTCTAACGATAAGGACTTTGTTCGTCAGGTTATGGATCTACTCTATCAGGATAAGGACTTAGTCTCTCATGATAAGGAGTCATTCCCTCGGATAAAACATAGTCTCTCAAGACAATGAGTCTATGAGGACCAAGTATCTCCGGACAAAGCAATGGTCTCCCAGAATAAGGAATAAGTCTCAGGATAAAGACTTAGTCTTTCAAGATAAGAAGTTACTTTCTAAGTATAAGGACTGTATCTGTCAGGCAAAGGACTTAGTTTCTCAGGGTATGGATCTACCCTATCAGGATAAGGCTTAAGTCCCGAAGGATAAGGAGTCAGTTTCTGAGGATAAAACTTAGTCACTCAAGATAATGAGCGTATGAGGACCAAGTATCTTGAGTTAAAGCCTTTGTCTTCCACAATAAGGAATAAGGACCTCAGGATAAGGACTTAGTCTCTTCGGATCAAGATCATATCTCTGGATCAAGACTTAGTGTCGCTGAACGAGGACTTAGTCACTCAGGATAATGACTCAGTATGTCAGAATGATGACTTGGTCTCTCTGGACAAGGACTTAGTATCTCTTAAGGATGACATTTTCACCAAAGTCCAAATCAAGGGACATTTTTTGAAACAAAGTGACTAAAATGAAATGACTGAACTGTGAGACTTAGGAAAAATCAGAAAACCAACCGTTTTGATGTTGTGACTCAGTCAGTCCAGTCGACTCGAACAACAACAAAACAGCGGGTGGTTCCCCCAGACAAAACCAGAAGACCCACGACGGTCTTAGAGGATCCGAGGTTCATGTTAGGTTCAGATCAGATAACTTCTATTTGAGGGGGGGGAGGAACTGATGGAACTGATGTAGCGCATATAGCAACTTCCTGTTCTCCCCTGAGAGCGCTTTGGTGTCACTTCCCCATCCTTTACACATCTGGTGCAACAGAGACGAAGCGCTCAAACTCTTCATCTACATTTTATCTACATTTTTATATTTATGAACGTTTTTTAAAACCAAGAAACTTGACTTTAAACCTGGATTATCTAAACCTCAGTTTTCATGCCGGTTCGCGTCGTAGCGGTTAAATCCCCGTTTATGCAGACTAACAGCACGGAATGAAGACTAACCACTACAAACAAAAATGTTCTCAACCTGTTCAGAGTAAATAAAGAAATCGTAAAAAAAAAAAAAGGTCGCGAAGTCTTACCCATCGGACGATCAGTCATTTATAGTCGCGAAAACAGAGAAGAAAAATCAACAACGCCAAATCTGTGGAACGGAGATGTGAGAGATGAGCACAGAGCCGAGGAACTTAGATGAGTTCTAGCCCCGCCTCTTCCTGTCAGCCGTCAAAGCGATTCGGTTTGGCACCGCCTCTCATTGACCCCCGTTCCAAAGATGAGCAAAAGTCGGACTTCACAGTAAAACTAAATCCCTGACTGGGGAAGGATTAGTTAAGCTAGAAATCCCAATATAAATGATCTCGTGGTAAAAAGAGCCGGTCCAGACTTTTAGGTCCAGACAAGTTTGACCCTGAATCCGAGGACCGGAATGTTCTGGTTGAATAATAACATTGAGCTCCTCAAGGCGCCGACCATGAGGTCAGCAGACTCGCGATTTCATTTCAAATGACCTGCGGGCACTTGTCAACTAATGGATCCAAACTGGTCTGACATTTGGTGCTAGCTGGGTGGGTCAACTGGCACCAATGTGATGGCTTTGATGTCTTTGACATGTGACTTAATGTCTTTGACGTCTCTGTGGCATGGAACTGGACGTTTTTGTGGCATGTCGCTTTGATGTCGTTGAGTGGGTTCGACATATGACATGGCTTTGATGTCTTTTACATGTGACTTGGTGTCTTAACATCTTTTCTGACATGTGACTTAATGTCTTTGATGTCTCTGGAATGGAACTGGAAGTTTTTGTGGCATGTCACTTTGATGTCATTGAGGGGGTTTGACATATGGCATGGCTTTGATGTCTTTGACATGCGACTTGATGTCTTTCACATATTTTTTGACATGTGACTTGATGTCTTTGTGACATGTCACTTTCATGCTGTCGATGGGTTTGACGTCAAATGTGGCTTTGATGTCTTCAACATGTGACTTCATGGCTTTGGTGTCCTGTGTGGCAGTGAACTGGATGTTTTTGATGTCTTTGACATGTGACTTGATGTCTTTGAAGTCTTTGACACATGACTTGATGCTTTGATGTCTTTGGAATGTGACTTTATGCCTTTGCTGTCACTACGTTGCCATAGTCAGAGATGGATATTCATCGAGCGTCGAGAATCCAGCTGACCCTGGATGTTTTAATCCTCCTGAGTTGGATCCTTAGTTCTGACCTTCTTCACCCCGACTGTGACGTCATCATCCTCGCCCGGGGCAGATGTCCGTGATTGGAGTTAAATCCGTCCGGTCGACCCTCAATCTGTAGCTGAGGCCCGGTTCTCACGAGAAGACCGGCTGGATTGTTGGAGGGGGGATCGGCCGCCACATACAGGTCTCACCGCGCGGGGTCAAAGGTCATTCAGATAATAAATGTGTAATATATAATAATAATCACATTTTGAGTTTTTCAACCGAAGAGTTTATATATATTTAATATTTGTCTATTTTTAAAAAAATTTCTCCGTGAAGTTTAAAAAAAAGAACCAAAACTTATTTCCAGCTTTATTTAACTTTTAGAAAATGACACAGACTCATTATCATTTATTAAAATAAACCCTCATAGTGGTGGAAACACACACACACACACACACACACACACACGCACACACACACACACACACACACACACACACACACACACACACACACACACACACACACACACACACACACACACACACACACACGCACACACACACACACAC
>VRLP01008452.1:0-16666 GCA_009660295.1 Lophius piscatorius
AAATACAGAATAACAGATACAAATACGGATATATATCCAAAAGGTTTGCCGGTGACCAACAATAAAAGGTATACTTGTCGGTTAATAGTATTGCAGGCTGTAGAACTCTGATGGAAAAGCGGCGAACAGACAACGCCAGCGTCCTCTCCCTTCAGCGTCCAGATGCAGAATGAAAAACACATAGTAACACTTTATTAACATTAAAAACACATAGTAACACTTTATTAACATTAAAAACACATAGTAACACTTTATTAACATTAAAAACACAGTAACACTTTATTAACATTAAAAACACATAGTAACACTTTATTAACATTAAAAAAACAAACACTTTATTAACATTAAAAACACATAGAAACACTTTATTAACATTAAAAACAAACACTTTATTAACATTAAAAACACATAGTAACACTTTAACATTAAAAAAACAAACACTTTATTAACATTAAAAACACATATTAACACTTTATTTAACAATAAAAACACATTAGCACTTTATTTAACATTAAATACACAGTAACACTTTATTAACATTAAAAACACATAGAAACACTTTAACATTAAAAAAACAAACACTTTATTAACATTAAAAACACATATTAACACTTTATTAACATTAAAAAAACAAACACTTTATTAATATTAAAAACACATAGTAACACTTTATTAACATTAAAAACACATAGTAACACTTTATTGACATTAAAAACACAATAACATTAAAAACACATAGTAACACTTTATTAACATTAAAAACACATAGTAACACTTTAACATTAAAAATACATATTAACACTTTATTAACATTAAAAACACATATTAACACTTTATTAACATTAAAAAAACAAACACTTTATTAACATTAAAAACACATAGTAACACTTCATTAACATTAAAAACACATATTAACATTAAAAACACATAGTAACACTTCATTAACTTTAAAAACACATATTAACATTAGAAACACATAGTAACACTTTATTAACATAAAAAACACATAGTAACACTTTATTAACATTAAAAACACATATTAAAACTTTTAACATTAAAAACAAATCAACACTTTATTAACATTAAAAAACAAATACTTTTCTACATTAAAAACGCATAGTAACACTTTATTAACATTAAAAACACTAACACTTTATTAACATTAAAAACACTAACACTTTATTAACATTAAAAACACATATTAAAGCTTTATTAACATTAAAAACACATATTTACACTTTATTAACATTAAAAACACATAGTAACACTTTATTGACATTAAAAACACAATAACATTAAAAACACATTAACACTTTATTAACATAAAAAACACATAGTAGCACTTTATTAACATTAAAAACACATATTAAAACTTTTTTAACATTAAAAACACATCAACACTTTATTAACATTAAAAAACAAATACTTTTTTTACATTAAAAACACTAACACTTTATTAACATTAAAAACACATATTAAAGCTTTATTAACATTATAAACAGATATTAACACTTTATTAACATTAAAAACACATAGTAACACTTTATTGACATTAAAAACACAATAACATTAAAAACACATAGTAACACTTTATTAACATTAAAACCACATAGTAACACTTTATTAACATTAATAACACTTTATTAACATTAAAAACACATAGAAACACTTTATTAACATTAAAAACACATAGAAACACTTTATTAACATTAAAAACACATAGTAACACTTTATTAACATTAAAAACACATAGTATAACTTTATTCTTGCTTTGAGTTCATTAGTGCTGAATCTCTGCTTGTTTTTACGTAAGAGACCTTTAAATACATTTAACAATTGTGGTGCTTTAGTCGCATGTCCTGTTTGAGGTCGCGTTGGGTCTGCTTTAAAGGATCCAGGGTTCGGTTCAGATGGTCCGGTACGTTTGGACTGGTGTGAACGCTCATTCCAACTCTGGTCCGGACCAAACAAACAAACTCTGGTCCATTTGAAAACACGGGTCTCGGTTCGCTTCCAAGTGAACCCTGGTATGGTTCAAGTCCATGTCATATAGTATGCCCTTCTAACACGGGTCTAGTATTACCTAAGGACTAGTATTACCTGAGGACTGGTACTACCCGAGGACTGGTACTACCCGAGGACTAGTACTACCCGAGGACTAGTACTACCCGAGGACTGGTATTACCTGAGGACTAGTATTACCTGAGGACTAGTATTACCTGAGGACTAGTACTACCTGAGGACTAGTACTACCTGAGGACTGGTATTACCTGAGGACTAGTATTACCTGAGGACTAGTCCTAATTCAAAGGACTAGTCCTCAGGTAACACAAGCCATCAGGTAACACTAGTCCCAATGTAATACTAGTCCCAATCTAATACTAGTCCTCAGGTAACACAAGTCCTCAGGTAACACTAGTCCTCAGGTAACACAAGTCCTCAGGTAACACAAGTCCTCAGGTAACACTAGTCCCAATGTAATACTAGTTCCAATCTAATACTAGTCCTCAGGTAACACTAGTCCTCAGGTAACACTAGTCCTCAGGTAACACAAGTCCTCAGGTAACACTAGTCCCAATGTAACACTAGTCCCAATGTAACACAAGTCCTCAGGTAACACAAGTCCTCAGGTAACACAAGTCCTCAGGTAACACAAGTCCTCAGGTAACACTAAGTCTGTGTTTTGAGGAAGAGCTGATGTATTTTTCACGTGAGGAAGGAGAAGACGAACAAACCTCACACGTGACATCGCAGACTTTATATTTGTCCTCGACGTCCGTGTTTTATTCAAATTTTCTATGAGCGACAAAACTTCCTTCAGATTTCCCTGCATTCTGTTCTGGTTCTGGTGGTCACTGTTCTCCTTTACCGTATCTTTGTGGACAGGAAGTCCCAGAACCGCTCCGTTACTTTCTGACACATTGGAGCGAAGACACCTGGTCCCAGATGTCCTACAGCTTCGTGAAGACCGGGGGAAGTGGGGAGGCCTACGACATCCTCGCCGAGGACGTGCAGGCCAAAGTCTTCTTTGCTGGGGAGGTAACGGCGCTTTAAACACTTCCTCCTGGTCTGCTGGGGGATAACGGAGAAGAAGAAGTCTTTTTATCGCTAAATACCAAATCAGACATGAAACCATTCAAGTGTTCTTATTAAATAGTCCCTTCTGATTGGAGGAGCTCAACCTTTTGGTAAAGAATGTTTATAGAAAAGTGTTTGACCCTTTCTGGTTGTTTTTGTGGTAGAACGTTCCATCACACCCTCCTGCGTGTTTGTTTGTTTGTTTGTTTGTGAGAAGCATTGCAGAAAACCACAGGATAGATTTGTATGTTTTTTTTAGGTCTAGAGGCTGTGAAAACTTGGACATTAATGGGGGACGCTGCAGGACTCTGACTGTCGTGCGTTTGTTTTTCTCTACTTCAGGAATGTGTTTGACATTTTCTTTTGACGGACGCCTGGATGTGATTCTTCGGGGTTAATCTTGACAATGCACCTTTGGAGTCCGGGTGCATTGTCAAGATTCCCCCCCCCCCCCGGTGTCGTTTTCTCTCCTAACTTTAATTGATCTTCTGTTGTTTTTCTCTCACCAGGCCACCAACAGACATTTCCCCCAGACGGTGACAGGAGCCTACCTGAGTGGCGTCAGAGAGGCCAGCAAGATGACTGCGGTGTAAACGGTTCCGTCGGTGTCCCGGGCCGTGGCCCCGGGCCTCCGTGTGAGGTCCCGCCCCCCTGTCCTTTCATGTCTGATCAACAAGAAGCTATTTGTCCAGTACCAGGGGTCACGCAGCGACCTCAATGACCTCCCTCTACATATTGAATACAAGAACAGTTCAAGAGCTCTTTATTTATTAAGAATCCAAACGGTGATGAGATGCAGAAGAAAGGGTTGGTCCCAGACCTCGGACCGGTCTGGTGCCGGAGAGCAGGAGGAGGTCTTCAATCGGAGTTTTGCGAGTGCTGTTGGTAGCATAGAAAGTCTCATGTCTGAGAGGTTAGGTTGCATGAAATAGTCTCTGTCATCAGATAGGAATTCAGCTGAATGAGGGTTTTGCCTCGCCAACGACCAGGTTCTCAAGAGCCCTCAGGATATTTGGTCAGATGTTCTCTGAGAGGCAGCCCACAACATCTCAGCCAGCTGTGGTCATATGTGGATGAGGAGAGATGGAGTAGATAATAGCGCTAATTCTGTGATAGCACTTTTTGATTTAGAACAATAAATGAGTAGCTCAGCCGGAGGAGGACTGGGACAGACGGAAGCAGCAGATTGTCTCTTACTGTCTCGGACACCAGGTCAAGACACCAGGTCAAGACACCAGGTCAAGACAAGGACAACAGGCAGGAAATGTTAGAGGAAGATAAGGATTTTGAAGATAAAAAACCTGAACCAGTACAAACCAAATGAAAGGAAAACGAATCTTAAAGAAGTTGGTCAAACTCTAATGTTGTCCATCTGACTTCCTCATGTCACTGCTTCTGTACATCCAGATGATCATGTCCTGTTTGTCCGGCGTTTGAATATTTATCTTGTATGTGTTTAATAAACGGAGCTTTCAACTGCCATGGTGATGATTGTTCCAGTCCGGCCGTCCGTCCGGCCATCATGGTCCATTTATGGACCTTTTCTTGTGACAAAACACAAAAGTTCTGAACTGGTACCATATTCTATTCAGGAAATGTCATCTTTATTTAGTTCTGGGGTTACAACTTACATTTCTGCTCATTCTATGTGTGTGAGTGGGATTTATCAACGTTGACATTTTGACCTCTGCCGAGGAGGTTGTTTACACTCCTGTGCATTTGTTTTTTTGTGAGCAGGATTACTGAAGAACTCAAGGACAGTTTGCATGAAATTATACCCAGATGTAGGTTTTGGTGATTACATTTTGTGACGTTGCGTGTTTCACAGCATTTAAAAATGCAACACTAAGCCGTTTGGAGTAGTGACATCAGAATGTAGCGAGAGCTGCCTTTGATGTTCCTTTGGGGGTGGAGCTGGGGAGCCCAGATTTAGAACGTTTAAAACTCGGACATTAAAGGAGAAATCTGCAGTATCAATAGTGCTGTTGTGTCTCGGCGGAGGTTATACTTTCTTACATGTTTATCTTCGGTGTCCTGTTGTGGCACCATTTGGTCGTTTGGGAGCTTTAACCATTATTTTTGTTTGAAAAATGAATTTTCTCTCAGATGCGTGAATAGTAAGAATCAAAATTGACAATGGAGAAACTACTATCGTTTCTTTCAGTCGTTCTTCAAAGAAAAGCACCAGCAGTAATGGATCCTCAGTACTTAAGGCTTGTTCTATCCTTGTTTTACTTCCTTTGTTTTGAATTTCCTTGTTTGGTTTGTAAGTATGAAAATAAGTGATACCTAATAAAAAGAGTTATTTAATCAAAGTAAATGATTATATATTCATATAAAACTCCATTATAGGTTTTGAATATATAACATTACATATTTTTAATTTAAAGCACGAAGCTTGGAAGCCGGAAATAAGGTCGAAGAACCGGAAGCGGAAGGTGAAGAGGAAAGACACCAAGAGTGTTTGACGCGATTTAGATGAATGAGGAGCGCTTTTACTGACTAACACAATGGACTACAGCACAGCTTACATGCCTACTAGAATGACCCAAGACTCTTCAGGTAGACAGATTAATAATTCTATCTTTTGTCGGAGGCGGCGGGCAGTAGTTTCCGTTACGGCGCATAGCTGAAAGTTAGCCAACGGTTAAGTTAGCATACAACTTCAAAATAAAGTGCATCTACGTTTCTGCGGCTAGAGCGTGTTTGAGACGAGTGTTCACACCCATCAAGTGTTAAAAACACGGCCTGCTACCGAATCTGCTGCATAAACGCACTTGAGGCTGGTAGCTGGGGATTCCAGTCCACAGTTCGTTTGTGCCCGACTCAGTGAGCGTGCTTAGCTTGAGCAGACTTCAGGGATTACTTGTTCCTTCTGCCCTCAGTACCGCCACAGCTCAGGAGGAATGTCCTGCTTCAGCCCATCCCTTTGAATACTTACTTATGACTGCAGAGAACCTGTGTGAAAACATATGAGATGAGGAAATGTAGAGAGTTAAGATGAGGATCGAGGCGCCCACAGTGCTGTGAAAATGTATTGGGCCCCCTCCTGGTTTCTTCTACTTCTGTATTGTTTCTGTACTTCTGATGCTAAATTGGGTCAGATCTTCAAAGCTCAACGTAGCATGAGAGAAAAGTTTAACGTGAATGCAGTTTTTAAAGGACAATTGTATTAATAATGTTCAAGTCCTACAAACCGGGCCTGTGTGAAAATAAATACAAATTTGGCACCAAATCCCAAACGTCAACCTGACTGTACTGATGAACGGTTCCAGCTGGACCGGATCCCACCCAGACTTGATCACTTCCAGCTGTGTTCAATCACACCATCACTCCAGAAGACCATCTTCAGAGGCAGAAAGTTGGCTCCTAAGGTCTCACCAGCAGCACACTGCCAAAATCAACAGAAATTCCAGAAAAGATGAGGTGATGGAAGTATATGGGTTACAAAGCTAGAGGAACCATGACCCCACAGATCCACCTTCAGACATATCATCTAGAAACGATGAAGACTTGGAGCAATAGAAAACCTTCCCAGAGATGGGGATATCGACTATATCGACTATATCTCCCATGATGCAGATATGGCATCATGGGAGAGCAGAGAAACCACTGCAAAGCCAGAAGAACTTCTAGGCTCATCTGAATTTTGCCAGATCACACCTTGGTGGAATGTTGTGGACATGCTTTGTCACTCAGGGACACCTGAGTTCTTCTCTCCTCTATAACTCTCTGAAGGAGAATGTCGGGTCATCAGTCTTTGGGTTGAAGCTCATGCAGCAAGACAATGATTCCAAGCAGAAGAGTAAGTCACCCTACGAATGGGTCAAAAGAAATAAGATGAATGTTCCGGAGTGCTCTAGTCAAAGTCTGGACCTCAATCCCACTGAGATGCTGTGGTGGACCTGAGAAGATCAGCTCGTGTTCACAAAGCCTCGTATGTTTCTCTGCGAAGAAGAGTGGACTCAAATTCTACCACAGTGGTTTCTTGCAAAGTACTTCCTACGACACACCGTCAGTGACGTATCCTGGCGTCATTGGCTGGAAACATCACCCGGGTGACCCAGAAGAATCTGGCCTTGTGTTGTCCACAACGCATTTTTCCTACTTCCATACCTCCTGTCACACATCCGTGATGAAGACCTCTCTGCTGCCTCTGTGCTCTGCTCCATGTCCGGCCTTCTCACACCTGTGACGCCCAGGGGATCCAGTTCCTCTGCAGAGGAACCAGCCAGCAAACGTTCTGCAGCCGACCTTAAAGGGCAAACACCGTGTCCTCCAGCCGTGTCTGCGGCGGTCTTCAACACCGTGTCCTCCAGCCTTGTCTGCGGCGGTCTTCAACACCGTGTCCTCCAGCGGTCTCAACACGGTCAACATATCTCGCTTTCTTCCTCTTGGTGGCCGCCTCCACCTGGATTTGTCAGGGAACTGTAAGCTGCAGCACTGGACCATTTGTCCTGCTGTTTCCGCCAGCAGAACCATGTCTGCTTTGGGCGAGGTAACTGCGATGGACTCAGGGAACCGGCACTGATACCCCCGGTCAACCATCCGTTGCTAGTCGTGGACCATTTCTAGGAGTCCTGTATGTTCCTCTGTTGTGTGGTCCGTTTCTGCCTGGCATTGACGATGACGATGATGATGATCTGCTGGGCTGGTTCTTGATGCGTGAACCAAGTGACGCCTGAGCTGATGGCCTCAGCTACTGTTTTCCACAACTGGTCGCGGCGCCGACAGTAGCGGCCCTCTCCCAGGGTTTTCGGACAGCCCCAGAGTCTCGGCCCCAGGACACAAGTAGTAAGCAGGAACCTGACACCCGGGGGTTTGGACCGGGATATTCTAGGGACTATTATTGCCCATCCCCATGTGTCCAGCTCCATGTCGACGCATCCCCTTTGCTCCGGAGGCTCGTTCCTCATCAGCGCTAGCGGTAGCCCAAGAGTGGGTCCAATACTTTCTTCCTATGTCTCTAAACGACATAGACGTAAATGAATCCAGTGAGTGAATCTCTAAAAGATGTATTTGTTGTGGGTTTCCTCAGGAATGCAGAGTAGACAGAGACTGAGAGTGGGGCCTTTGTTCTGATCTTTCTCCCATTCTGTCTCTGGTGGATCAGGGAACGGCAGCTCCAGCTCTGATGATCTGATTCCTCTCTCTAAGCTCCTGGAGAAGCCAAAGAGTGAGGACAAACAGTCCCGCGAAGACAAACCCAGCTTGACCCCCAGCTCTGGACTTAAATCAAAAAAGGAGAGAAATGGTGGGAACTACAAATACAAATACTTTCAACATACATCCAGATAAAGTGAGATATTTTCAACTTAACACATTGTGACATTTGGAAGCAGAAATTAAAAAGAGGTTCTCCCATTTTAGCTCCTGATGACTCGTCAGACGACAGTAAGCCTCTGAAAACGGTTAAAAAAAGATCTGACCCTGTTAAGAAACCGCTGGAGAAAGACGCGTCAGCCAGATCCAACAGCACAAACGACAAGAACGCTGATGGTGCAATCAAGTAGTCTCACCATTTGTCTTCACAGTTCATGGACAGAGTGGGTGGGTTTAAAACGTTTCTGTACCTCACTTTCAGATTTGACCAAAGGCGACAGCTCTGACAACGAGCCCCTCATGAAAATCACCAAAGTCGCTCCCAAGGCCGTGAAGAAGCCTCCAAAGAAGTTTGTCGACACCAGGAAGGAAGGTGGTTCTCCTGCCGCTGACCTGCAGCATCCACAGGAAGTTGCTGCTCACACTGGCTGACTGTATTTTCTCACACAGAGTCTCTGGATGACAAAGATTCTTCCGACGACGAGCCTTTGAACGCGGTTGCCGAGAAACTTAGCTCCAAACGTCGGAGAAAGCCTCACGCCCCGCCATCCAGAAAATCCACCCCAGTGGTGAAATCCAAGAGGCACGCAGCCAGGAAATCAGGTGAGAGTTAACTCTTCCTCTCAGCAGGCCGTCCTCTCCCTTTAGTTAGTCTCCTCCTGTTTTCCTGTGCAGGATACTGGATCATTATTATCACAGCATGGATGGATGTCACAGTCAAACGTTCTACTCTGGGCGGGTGTAGCTCCCCTAGTGGGCATATTTAGCAGACAAAGTCTCATCTTTGACCCATTGTGGGTCCATTGTCTCTCCAGCTGGTCCAAATGAAGAATCCTCCTGGTTCTGTCCCTCAGAAACTGTGTAGAAGAACAAGAAGTTTTCTGAACAAATTCACTGATTATTTACTTTCATGTTTCTGTTATATATATAATGATGTCAGAGCCTTTGATCTAAAAACATCAGCTGAAGAGAGAAACATTACTCTCACACAGTAACAGATTATTCACACAGTAACAGATTACTCACACACAGTAACAGATTATTCACACAGTAACAGATTACTCACACGTAGTAACAGATTACTCACACACAGTAACAGGTTACTCACACATAGTAACAGATTACTCACACATAGTAAAAGGTTACTCACACGTAGTAACAGATTACTCACGTAGTAACAGATTACTCACACATAGTAACAGATTATTCACACGTAGTAACAGATTACTCACGTAGTAACAGATTACTCACACATAGTAACAGGTTACCCACACGTAGTAACAGATTACTCACACATAGTAACAGATTACTCACACATAGTAACAGGTTACCCACACGTAGTAACAGATTACTCACACATAGTAACAGATTACTCACACAGCTACAATCTTACTGACACTGAAAATAAATAAATTAGTTTGGATCTGAGCTGTCCATATTTGTCAAGATGATATTTTAAGTTTATTTTCAGTATGCAATTCATGGGAGGAGCCAAACATGTGAAAACCTGGAATAAACTCATCTAAAAGTAGTTTTCAATCACAAAGTCAATGTCTTGTTTTTTGTCTAGTGAATTATGCAGAGACTTCCAGTGACGGTTCAGACGATGAACCACCGGCGACAACAAAGAAGAAGCTGATTAAATCTCAAAAAGAGCAGAAGGCGTCACCAACCAGTAAGAAAACAGCGCCTGGAGACAAAGCTCCTGAAGGTAGGCATCCCTCGCCTCATTCCACAGCCCCGAGGGAATGACCTCAGTTCTTCTTCTGATCCCTGAGGCTTTAATACTTTCAGACAGCAGCTCCGGTGAGGATGAGGTGCCTTTGGTCAACCTTGTTCCCAAGAAGAAACCGGAGATGAAGAAAGCAAAGAAAACCACTGTGCAAGACATTGCATCCAAAAAGAGAAGAGGTACCGCAGCACACAATCTCACCGTGACATAAGACCGTAGTCCGTGACGCCATCTCTCTTTCCCCTCAGGTCTATCCAGAGAAAGCTCCGAAGACGAGCCCTTGATCAATCTTGTGAAAAAGAACCCGGAGACCAAAACGAAGGTCTCGCCTCCAAAGAAAAGAGACACCGCTTCCAAAAAGTCCAGGAAGACGCTGGCAGCAGGTAAAGACTCTGGAGCTGATGGAGATAAAATCAGAAGTGGAAGGTTTGAGGTCCAGACGACGTGCAACAAAGGCTTTGCTGGATGAAGATGTTTACATGAGGACAGGTGTTCCTCACTCAGTCACGCGTTCATGTGTTCTGAATGTGTTCCAGAGTCATCAAGCGGCAGACCCGATGAAAAGGTTCTCATGAAGGCAGCCAAACACCCACTAATAACCCAAATCGGTATGATAGTATTAAAGCGGTGTGATGAAGAGGAGAAACGGAGCCCGAACAAAACCAGCGCAGGTACTGGTGAGAACCAAACAGGTCTTGGTTTCTGCTGCGGCCTCAAAGAACAGAGTAACTTTATTCTTACTCTCCTAAACAGCCTCGCCTCCTAAGAAGATCCCGAGCAAGAAGTCGGTGAGCTCAGAGGAGTCCTCAGAGGAAGAATAGGAGCTGCACCTCCTCGTTTGTCGTCATCGCTCGCTCTCTGGATGAAGGTCGGACCAGCCAACATTGAAGGACTTAGTGGAGTGTCGTAAATCCCGCGGAGAGAAGTCCTCTCCACGTCTCAGTGTTGATGTTTGTAGCACCGTTTACCCGTGTGGGTCCAACCCAAAGCAGCCGGACTTCTGATCCTGCAACAAGACGTTCCTCCTCTTCTTCAGTTCCCACGGGCTGGTGGGAGGCGAGGTTCCGGACCTCCAGAAGGTGTTGGTGCTTAGGGAGTCGTCGGCAGCGGGCCGTGCATCACCGATGACCCACCTCACATTAACCCGGCCCCCGGTTGTCCTCGTGGACCAGAGGAGGAACGTCTTCAGCCAGAACAGAAGCCCGGTTGCTTTGGGTTGGACCCCAGGGGTCACCAGGAGCTGGATGACTGAGCGTCCACACAGACACGTAGTCCCGTTTATACACACCACATGTGGTTATTTATGGTCTTCATGTTTTTACTCTTTTTGTTGGGGGGGTCAGATTTTATAGGTCCTTGAGAGATTTTATGCTTTTACGTCTTGGATGTTGTTTTAGGATTTGTGGCGGTTCTGCACGGACCGTGTGCTCTGGGTTTGATTTTTACAGGGGATAGTTTTCCACCGTCGACGCAGTAGATGCCTGCTTTCTTATTAACGGTGTGCTCAGCATGCAGCAGTGGAATGTTGTCAAGGAATAAACCTGATAAAGTCACTTTCACCACCGTCTCTTTTCAGCCGCCCTCTCACAAACCACAAACCCACTCTTCTTCTTCATCCTGCCGCTCAAAGTCTGTCCCGTTGTTGACCTCGGGGCTTTAGGGGTAGGCGGGGGGGTCCAGAAGTCATTCCACAATCGGACGATTAGGGGTTAGATCCCAGCCCCTCAGCAAGAGCCTGTAATCCAGGGTCCTCAGGCGCTCTACAGGCTCCGCCCACTGCTCCTCAGGGATCGCCCAAAGGCAGACTATAACATTTTACGATGTTTTCCTGTGTATAACTTGTACTTGTATGACCAAGTGATAAAGAATACACGATAAAATATCCTAGAAGAGGTTCCTACCATCCACCCGACCGCCGCAGCCTGCTTTTGCTGACCGGTTCACATTTTATTACCGTTGACTGTTGGATTTGTTGTCTGACGTGTCCAACGTGTCCGACATGTCCAGAGTGTCCAACGTGTCCGACATGTCCAGAGTTTCCAACATGTCCAACGTGTCCGACATGTCCAGAGTGTCCAGAGTGTCCGACATTTCCAGAGTGTCCAGAGTGTCCGACATTTCCAGAGTGTCCGACATGTCCAGAGTGTCCAACCTGTCCGACAAATCCAGAGTGTCCAACGTGTCCTGCAGGTCCAGGGTGTCAAACGTGTGCTGCATGTCTAGAGTGTCCGACATTTCCGGTGTCCAAAGTGTCTGACATGTCCGACATGTCCAGAGTGTCCAACGTGTCCGACATCTACAGAGTTTCCGACGTGTCCAGAGTGTCCGACATGTCCAACATGTCGGGCGTTCTGCCAGACGGTCCGGTTCTGCATCAATAAATGTGACTGAAAAGACTGAGAGGTGGTTCTCATTGGCTCTGGTCCTGTGGGGACAGAATTTAAAATTGAAAAAAGCGATATAATACAAAATGAATGCAACACACAGCGTATAGAAAAATGTTTGAAATGTCAATCATTTCGTGTGGAAGGAGGGATCATCAGCGCCAGGCCTAAGAAAGGTGAATGACAGGAAAGTTTAGAAATGTTTGTAAAATGTCCAGATTAAAGTCAAACTAATCAGAGGAATAGGTTTTTGTTTTAAATTTCACAAATACATCCTCCCAGGCACGGATGGACGTGATGGAGTAACCTGCTTTACTTAGTGGGGGTTGTTGGTTCTGTGGGCCTCCCTCCACGCAGCGTAGCGACTAAAACCATCAGAACCACCACTGATGGTTTTGGCCCGTCACACAGATCCTTATTTCAAACCTAATCTCTAAATGCAGAATAAGAGAAATCTTTCTTCCTGTTTCAGTCCGACTTTATTCTCAACATCTTTACTTTTTCACAAAATAAGATATGAAGTAAATCTTCTCATGCCTGGCCCTCACACTCCGTCGTACGTGTGGGGACCCAAGTATAACATTGTTCAGTGGGGGGGTTCTTGATTATCCCCCCCCCCCCGAGTAGCTTGAATGTAATATTCAGCAAAAAGTGAAGGCAAAGGGAGAGGAAGACACCGAGAAAGAGAAGGAGAAGAGTGATGGGGAGCTGGACAGAAAGGAGATAGAGTGGAGAGAGACAGGAAGCGGGATACGAGGAGGAGGGAGGTGCCAGGAGTGGCGGCTGAACACTCCCCCGGCCTGGTTGGGCTGTGCGCCCCACCCTCCCATGTTTGGAAAGGAAGGTTTTTAAAGACATCCTGATGGGGGCCAAGAGTATTTTTCCTTTTGTTTGACTTCAGTCTTCTTAGTCCTCTCGCTTGAATGAAGGCTACACCGCCCCAAATGGTTCTGGTGGTTCTGATAGATAGATACAAACTTTATTCATCCTATACAGGAAATTGTTCTGTCGCAGCAGTTACATTCAAATGTCAAAAGATAAGTGGAAATACAACCAAAGACAATCAAGTAACTAGAAATAAGGTGAAATGTGAGAGCTACAGTTCCATGACGAATAAAGACCTAGAAACAGAAAGAAAACTGTAAAATGAGAAGAATAAGACATGATGCAGTGGGAGAGAGAACAATATAAATAATTATCAACAGATCAGATAACTGACGTTGTCGGACTTTCATAGAGAAAGGCCACAAAAAGTGCGAGTCCCCCTGAACTCATCATCCCGTCCTCCCTTGTTACAGCCGACACCTGATCCGTTTTGTTCGTAGCATCTGTGTCTGGATGCTCTGTGAAGACAAATCCATGTGAGAGGAACCGTTTGGATTTATGAACATCAGACATGAGCGAGTCTCTGGACGCGTTTTTTCTTAACAGATAAGATTTGAATAAACTGGCCCATCAATCTCTACCGTCAGTTAAGAATGTTCCTTTTTAATGCTGCCACTCAGAACCTCAGCATGTCACGACTCAATTTAAAATCAGAAAAATATAATATACAAAAATATATTTAAAAACAAATATATAATGTATATATATATATATATATATATATATATACACACAATATATATTTGTATAAATAAGCAAATCTTCTTTAAATCACATTTCAAGGCAGTTTGGGGAGGTTTAACGACTCCAAAGGCGGTGAAAGTTTTATTTTTTAAATCCATTAATAAGATGTAGTGATCGCTTCTGGTTTTCACAAACATGCACCTCAATGAGTTAAGTAAAAAAAAGAATACATTTTTAAAATTTGATTTGTATATCTCTAGCTGTTGTTATGTTTTACTCATGACGAACAAATATCGTTGTATATGTTTTAAATCAAGGTTTAATGAAAATAAGAGGATAAAGAGCCGTCTTCAGTCTTCTTCGCTGCTTCCGGTTGTGACTTCCGCTATGTCCGCCCCTCACTTCATTCCGCCACACTGTAAACATTGCCCTCGTTACATCCTCACACCTGCTGCGGTACTCTTTGGTGCAAAAGGAATCTGTTGCGCACGTTTCCCCGCCAGGTATAGCGCAAAGCCAAGCGCTTGTTTTTTGATTAAGGACTCTTGGGTTAGTTACGTCCTAGTTAGCTCCATGCTAGTTAGTTAGCATGCTGCTCACTGCACATATGAGAGCACCCAGGGGCTAGTTTTATCTCGTCATGACTGAGCTAAGATATCGCAAAACAGAAATTCTGGAGGGAGATGATGATGAAGAAGATGTGCGTCAAAATGAACCGGAGATGCGCCCGGCATGTAAGTGTTCCTTCTTGAGCTCTTAGCTTCCTGTGCAATAGAATGAAAGAAGTTTGGTGGACTTCCGCACAGAATCCCTCTCCAGCTTTGAGGGATCGTGGTCCTTAAAACAGGTGTGTGTCTATTTGAACAGGTATCAAGGGATCCATGAACACAGAGGGTGAAGGGAGTGACGGGCAGCAGGAAGATCAGGATGAAGTTAAAGAGGAGGATGCTCAGCAGGAAGACGTAAACACACCTCAATCATCTGTCAACAAGATGCCCTCTGCATGTAAGAACATGTCGGATTAATCTGGATGGATCCTTTTCTTTACCTTTAACTCTGATCTTTATAAAGCACCAATGTTCTGGCGTTCCTCTCTCATGGCCTTTTCAGTTCAAACTGCTTCATGTGTCCCACCAGGAGCAGTCAAATGTCAGCACCTGACATAAAGATTAGGGCACTGGGGATCTAAAGATGGAATAAATATCTATAAATCATATGGATAAATGATGTGGAGACTGACAGAGAGATGATAGGATAGTAGAAATGCCTGAAACATCTTCAACCAGGCGTCTGATGTATTGTTGTTGGAGGCACACTTACTGTATGTTCACACAGATCTGTGAGTAAATGATCCTTCTCTTCAAGTTACTGGGTACTAGTTGGGATCTTCAATTGGATAGATTCTGATCTTATTTGTCCAGGTGGACGAAATTCATTTGTACGACCCACGCATTGTGTCAGAGCTCTACTCCATTCTGTTGTGATGATACTTTTACCCAAGACGCCCTGACCCCCTTCACAGATGGATTTAATCTCAGTCCGGGAGTAACATCTGGATCTATTTGCTCATAGCTCTGGAACGACGGGCTTTTTCCATGTCTGGATACTTTCGTTGTGATTGGCCAATCACTGCTTTGAAAACATTGTGAACAAATTCAAATTTCCATTTCACATAGTTTCAAGAACGAGACAAAGTTCCATTCCCAGATGTGCTGCATAACTTAAATGAACTCTTGTCGGCCCAATGTCAGGTGGGACACCTTACACAAAGTTCTAATAATCTGGTGCCAATTCTCTAGATATCTTGTGGACAAGCAGACAAAGAAGCGTCCCATGACCTCCTCTATCTCTCACAGGTTAAGATAATGAGTTTGAAGTGTGACACACGTGTCAAGACTCCAGTACCATGATGTGCTGGTATGACTCCTATGAAGCCCTATTCAACCCTTCAGGAGGTTCAGAAGGATGTGACTCCCTGTGACTCCTGGCTCCATCTTTGGTTCCTTTATCAGCAGGACTGATTAAATACGTTATGAGTCAGTGGGGACGGGAGAAAGGTGTGTCTTTTCCTGCCTCTCTGAAATAAGGACTTCCTTTATTGACTCTAAATGTCCTAGGCACTGGTGGAGTTAGCCTGGGGTGACGCGGGCAGCCGCCCAGGGCGCCATCTTTATTCAGAACCATTCACAATCCTGAAGTCAGCTAATTTTAGAAGCTACAAAAAGCATCCGGTGAGCGCAGACCTCCACCGAGGCACAACCATGGTCTCCACCGAACAAACGTTAACATTCAGGAACTAACCAGGAAATGTGGACGCAATCCTTCCAATAGAGGCAATAATAAGAGTTATTGTACCGACAACTCCAACAAACTCAGAGTATCTCTCAAATACTCTGTAGCCGCTCGTCTCCCGCGCCTTTCACTTCAGCAGCTCCGTTCAGAACTACTCACCCCACTGACCTCGACACGATCCCGCCGTTCTACCCACTCATACCGCCTCCTCCTTCCCCGGACTAAGCTCAGCACCATGGGTGATCGGGCCTTCTGTTCTGCTGCCCCTCGTCTGTGGAATGCCCTCCCT
>VRLP01008453.1:0-16666 GCA_009660295.1 Lophius piscatorius
TTTCCTTAAATTATATAGTTTAAATAAATAGAGACTGTGCACCAGCTCTGCGTTTTTGCGTCTGCTTTTGGGTCCGGGCAAAACCCCACCGAAGTGTGTGACAGGATCTTTCTAAAAAGCTTTTCTTTTTTTTTCGATATTTGCAAGTGCGAAAATACAAAGAAATAACTCAAATTTAAACTCTAGGGGAACTTCACTCCCTGTTAAGATACATGATTAAGGTACACCAAATATCTAACCTTAAAAATCCAACTTGACAGATTAAAAAAAACTTCAAGAACACAAGAAGGAAAGTGTGCACTAAAATAAAGGTAAATGGAAAAGGGAACTGAAAATAACTATTCCTGACGATGATTGAAATCAAAGTTTCAGTGATAATTCTTTTTATATAAGAATTATCACTGAATAATGATAATTCATTATCACTGACCTTATTGGCAGGAATATGCTTGGAAAATAAATATAAAATACTTTAGAACACCAATGACTTCATCCAAGTATACACAAAATAAGCCAAAGTGTTGGAGAGATTGTGGAGAAAATAATGCAGACTATTTAAAAAAAAAAAATTTATTTGCAGGAAATTACAAATATACTGGTCGAACATCATGGACAAGATGGAGCAGATATCTTGGAAGATGGGAAAACTAGGGGAAATAACATTTTATTAGGAATAAGCCCTAAAAGGTTATCTAAAGGCTGAATTATATCTTTTCTGTATACTTAAAATCACAGCACTTAAGCAAATAACAAGAAATTGGAAAAATGCTGAACCTCCTTATTTAAATAAGTGGCTGGAGACTGTAGAAGATATATGTAATTTGGAAAAGCTGTTTGAAAAAAGATTGACCCCTTTCATTTTAGGAAAGGGAATGAATTAGTTAAGTAAAAATTGCCCACAGTACTAACTGAAGTAACAAAGCTGACTGACTGATATGCCCCCCCCATATGTGTGCATATATTATATGTATATGTGTGTATGTATGTATATTTGTATGCACACATATGGGTTTATGTGTACGTATGTATATGTGCGTAAGCTGTAAAATTATGTTTATTATTATTATTATTGTTATTATTTTACCCACCTTATGTGCACGTGTCCATTTATGGGTGGGGGGAAAAGATTTAAACACATTGTGTTAAAATGGCAAAACAATATTTGTTGTATAAAGGATATCTTTGGGCACAATTAAGTATTAATAAAATGTCATCAGACTTTTGATGAAGAGAGTTTAACATTCAATTACCAAACAAACAAGAGATGGGAGCCCAAGTCAAAATAAACAAAAAAGGAAGAGGGATTGGGGCTTCTCCCAAATCTAATAATCACACCAAAGTAAGACCAAGCTAATCCGAAAACAGAACTGGGACTATGTTTTGTGCATTGCACTGAAACAAAGTAGAAAAGATTAATAAATGCTCGGAACAATGTGCTTATGTCGGTTTGTGTGCTTGGTATTTAGTTTCTTTGCAATTTTCATTTATATCATTATAGCAATCATCATACAGAAGGAAATCGTGCGTGAAAGAGTTCCAAAAAATACTGATCCTTATACACTGCTCATTTTCAGTGATTTTTGTGAATCTGACTCATTTTATTTGGAATATAAATAAAGAATTCTTGACTCATGGCAGGTTTGACTTTTCATCTCGACTTGTTGGACTAGCACCCTAGAACTTAATAATTTACAATTAACTTCTGAGTATATAACATAATGTGGTTTTAAAAAAAATAAATCAATTTTAGGTTAACCACGACAGCTGCTTGCATGATGGACCCGCCCAGATGTCCACTGAATGAACAGAATTGCACTTTGGAAATCGAGAGCTGTATGTGGCACTGAGGTTTTACATGTGATTGTGTGTTTTAACAATAAAAGTCAAAATTTAAATGAATTCTACTTCTTTTCCCGCTTCTACCACTGGATTGCTGCTGACACACATCCGGCACTATAAGGGAAAGGACGACGCCATTCAGCTGGACCAACATTAGGTCAGATCCCCTCTGCGTAGCGTCAACGTGAAGAAAGCACTGGTCCTGACAGAGTCACGGGCAGAATCCTCAAGGCGTGCGCAGACCAGCTAGCAGGAGTTTTCACCACCATCTTCAACCTCTTGCTACTGCAGTATGTGTTCCTCACTTTCCTGAAATCAGCCACCATCATCCCGGTCCCAAAGAAAGGTGGGGACCGTATGTGCCTGAAGAACAGTCCCCCAGCTCTACTCCCTCTTCACCCATGACGGCTCCCCCTTCCACCCTACGAACACCATCGCCAAATTCGCTGATGACACAACCACAGTAGGACTGATAACAAATAACAACGGGTCAGCCTACAGGGAGGTGGTTCAGTATCTGACAGAATGGTGTTCGGACAATAAACTTGACTTAAACACCCCAAAGTCCAAGGAACTGATTGTGGACTTTAGGAAGTCCAACTGCACAGAGCACTCTGCCCTCTGCCCTCTATCTACACGGGGAGGTAGAAGGGAGGGTAGAGAGCTTCAAGTTCTTTAGCGTGCAAATCTCGGCTGACCCCACCTGGACCATACACACCCCACCAGGTGGGGAAGGCCCAACCGAGGCTTTACTTCCTCAAGAAGTTAAGGCACGCTCATGTCCCTCCCCACCAGTTGACAAACTTCTACCGGTCAGCGATAGAGAGCCTCCTGACCAACTGCTGCACAGTGTGGTTCTCCAGCTGCACATCACAGGACAGCAAGGACCTGCAGCGGGTGGTGAGGGCAGCGGATTATGTCATCAGGACATCAATACCCCCCTCAGAGACATTTACGCTGGCCGACTACAACAGAAGGCCAGCTATATTGTAAAGGACCCCACTCACCCTGGACACTACCTGTTCTCCCCCCAGCCCCCTGGGAAGAGATATAGATCTATCACATCTAGATCAAACAGACTGAAGAAGAGTTTTTTCCCCCAGGCAGTGAAATACACAATCCCCCCCACCCATTCACATTATAGTGCAATAACCCCCCCACCCCAAGAACTAAGTGCAATAACCGAACTTGTATACCGTACTGTACATAAACCTCTTGTGTTTGATTACCTCGTTTTTTTCTATATATTTTATTTATATCCCTATATTTTTATCTGCCAATTCATCTGATGTTATATTTTTATGCTGCTGTTTATTTTTGTTTTTTGTTTTTTGCCTAAACTAGAGCTGCCAAACAGTGTTTCATTGTTTTTAAAATAATAACAATAAAGCTATTTTATTATAATACCGGTGCCTTCCACACCTGTTCTCCCTTCAGTTAGTGCACTTTATTTATGCTTAATACAGTGCTGCAGACTTGTTGCTATAAAATGTATTTGTCCACTTGTTTGGTATGAACATTAACTGGTGTACCACCAGTTGCAGATGAATATAGTTTGATATTTTTAATGTAATACATGTAATTTATACAAACTATAGGTGGGAGAAAATTTCTGTCCACCAAAGAAGATGGTGATTCACAAACTTTATAAAAACTGATATTTTAATCTTAAATCAATTGCTAAGTAATCTATGAATGCAGCCATGGGACCTCTGATCACTGATAAACATAGAAAATTAATGTAAGCAATATTTTGTTTTCTCGTGATGAGGTGCAAAACTCATAGTAACAAAAACCAAATCTGGATGCACGGTGCCTGTTGGAAGCTCAAAGAGAAAGTGATTAGTCATCATGGCCTTAAGAAAAACAGGAACTGTTGGTGTTCTAGGTTACCCAATCAACCACCTGCAGAAAGATTCAAGTTACTAGTATATTGTGGCTCAGTTGGTTGAGTGGTTTTCCACTAATCTGAAGCTTGAGGGTTCAATCTTTGGCCCCTGCAGTCTACTTGTCGAAGTTTCCTTGAGCACGAGACTGAAGCCCAAGTTGCTCCCAATAGCTGATCCATTGGTATGTGATGGATGGCAGGAACGTTATCCCTATAAGAAGGTGGCGCTTTGCATGGCAGACTCTGTCATCACTGTATGAATGTATGGGTGAATGCCCGCTCATCTTGTAAAGCCTTTTGAGTGATCGAGCAGACTAGAAAAGTGCTATAAGTACAGTCCATTTACCATTTAAACGTGTAATTTTCAAGAATTCAAGTATTCAAAAATTTAACTTAATTAATAGTCATGCAGATTATCCACCGGATAGGTACACAGCAGAACAAAATAACATTGCATTTATAATAATATAATATGTTTTAACTATTTAATTGCCCATGATTGGGTGGTAATGACATAGTATGTATTCAGAATAATGCACAATGAAAAAGAGAGAGAACTAATAATGTTGACACAGGTTACTATTACACAGGTAGGTTTTGTAGAGTGTGGAGGAGTCAGAGGGAGTTGAGCAGTCTGACAGCAGTGGGAATGAAGCTGTTGCAGAACCTGGTTGTTCTACATCTGATGCCTTGGTACCTTCTGCCAGAGGTTAGGAGTGTAAACCATCCGTGACAGGGGTGGGTGGGGTCTCTGCCTACACAGGTGGCTTTGGTCAGGCAGCGTTTGTGGGCAATGTCTTTGGCGGACAGGAGTGAAGTCCCAATAATTTTCTACCCTGACTTAACCACTCTCTGCAGGGCTGTCCGGTTTGAGGCTTTACAGCTCCCATACCAGATAGAGATGCAGTTTGTCAGCACGCTTTTCGGGAGTTAACCTTCTTGGGCGTCCTCGGTACATCAGTCGGGTCGAGACGTAGAACAAAGTCGTCCTGACGGGGGATGGTCTTCGTTACTGGGATGGCATTTCCTGCTTCGAAGCTTCAGAAATATTTTTTTAAGGCTGTCCAGAAAGTTTGCGTTTTCCTCGTAGGGCGCAGGAACAGGTCCGTAGTCTGTGATGGACTGGATTCCTTGCTTGTGGTGTCTCTTGTGTCGGCAAAGAGACCTTGGATTTTTTTTTCATTATCGCGCTTTGTGACCCTGATGGATCCGGTCAGGTTGGCCCGAACTTAACTAAGGGTCACATTATCAGCTGATTTAAAGGTAGCAGTGAGCGCTATCAGCATTGCATACACTTGTTCTCCTCAGCATGGGTGGAGATATTTTTAGTGACACAGACTTCGTTTATGCACTTAACTCATGTATCTAGTTACAGGCTCAGCATCGGTCTGTTAGTGATCGGTTGATGCAAATTGATGCAAAGCCAAATAAAAATCCAGCCTTGATGGAATTATAGTAGACTGTTAGGTCTGGAGGCTATTACAGATTACATAAAACTACTGTACAAGCTTCCATGAAACAGGATGGGGCATAGTTTTGATGCCTGTCTGGCTAAATTATTTCTACTGCTTGCCATTTATCCTAATGATGCAAAACTGCCGAACCAATGTCCAAAGAACATTTTGGGGAGTGCAGACCATGTTAAAGTTTAATTGTCTGGCCGTTGCATTGTTAAGTGCTTCATACACTAATTGCAATTCTGTTTTTTGAAGTGATATAGATTGTGATGATAAAAAGTCACCTGATACATGCAGAGCATTATTCATTATGCACCACTAACTTGGGAACAAGTCTTTGTTGGTTCGTTTGTCTCTTGGTTGTGAAGATTGGTGAAAGTACATTTCCAGCTTACACAATATGGGCATTGGGCATGAAAATTAAAGGAATTACAGTTAAAGCTCTGTTGTTGGTTCCACATGATCCCACAAAGATCAAGAATGGCATACGTTGGCCATTCTAACAGACATCACCTGCAGAAAACTACTTGAGTATTTCATACTCAACTCACCTTAGAATAAAACATATAATAGAACAAAGTTTAGCTTCATTAGGTACAATTAAAATCACCAGAAAAATCTAAACAACATCTTCACTGTAAGGTTTTTCATTTTTTCATTCATCAGCCTTTATCAATGGTGGCGGACAGGGGTAAATGCATTGCAACTTACATAATAATAATGGTAATAATAAAGCACAAGCAAATTGAGAAAACATTAATAATTCCCCTAACAATACATGTTAGGGGCATTATTAAGTTTATTAGCATTTCGAAAATGTTGATTAACTTTTTATTCTAAGTCACATGACTGCATGACCCGGAAGTTAAGTGAAGTTAGCACGGCTAATCAAATATCATGAAATTTTTGTGTATTATATCTGTTTTATTCACGAAATGAAGCAATAAAAAAAGCTTTTCCAGGGGTGCATCAAACGCTTCCATTGTGTTGTGGTTTTTACAAATCGTTTTTCTAATTGTGTTGTTACTTTTGCAGTGCTCCTGTGTAAATTGATAAAGATGTTTTCTATATTTGCTTGTGTTTTTATCTATTTTTATGTTCTAAAGTTGCAGTGCTTTTGCCGCTGTCAACCAACGTATTTACCCACTAAATTTCTGCACAATATTTTTATTAGTTGGACAAATTAGTTGGTCTCCTCCTTCTTCACATAGCTTAGTTGATGAATACTTTCAGTATTCACAATATTTCTGAATTTCCATGTTTCTCAATAGATATGAGAAATGTGTAAATACAGTATATTATCTAAAGGTGTGGACAGTAAACTTTGCCTTCTTTTGATGTTCTTTCAATGAAGATAATTTTTTTCATTGACCTCATCAATCAAATCTTTGTTGGTTCTACACTGTAACAAATGTCTGTAAAAATACAGTAAATGTTTAGTCTTGATATTTTATAGATAAGTGATTTTTATTCATGCTGGAAGGACAAATAATAATAATAAGAATGATCTTCACTCACTTAAGCTCTTGAATGCACCATGCTGCACCGCCTGTTACTTCGCTCCTTGTCTCATCACATGTTTCCATCCTGCTCTGTGGATAAGTTAAGAAGGTAATTTTGATCAAACAGAACTCAGTGTCAACCTGTCATGTCATTTTGTGTTGTATTTACATTATATTTCCGGTTGTTTTGGCCGAACTAATTGCATTTTTTGCCGAAAAAATTCCAAAGCCACGGAATTACATTTGTAACCAATATAATCGATAATCTTAAATATGATATTTTGGGCATTGCATTACATGTCTCTGTCAGTCAGTCAGTCTGTCACCTTGTCTGCCAGTCAGTCAGTCTCTCTGTATGTCAGTAAGATGGTCTATCATTCTGTTGGTCTCTCTCTGTCAGTCAGTCTCCTTGTCTGCGTGTCTCAGTCTGTGGCCGTCTGTCTCTCTCCTTGTAGGTTTTCTGTTAGTCTCCTTATCTGTCTGTCTCATAAATTAATGGTTTATTATGCTCTTCCATCAATCTAGTCCTCTGATGTGCACTTTTTGGCACTGAACTTGAAATGGAGATTTACTATAATCATCAGTTGCTTATGATGAAGTCACAACTGGACGTTAGATGATCAGCATTGAAAGCCATGTCATATTTGAAGACATCAACAAAGCTTCATCACAAGGCTTGCTGTCATTTTTGCCATATGTTCAACTTGAAAAAGCAAGATGAAGCTGTAAGGACACTGGAGTTTTTTTTAAAGGTCAGCTAATCTTAAATGTTGTTTGGATATTTTGTTCCTCTTCCCAGATGTTTTCAGGATTGTTGAGTTGTCTTTCACTATGAGCTATGTTTGAATCAGTTTCTCTCTCTCATTTAAGTATAACACTGGATTCAGGTCAATTGTCTAATCACACGACATTCTCTCTCTTTACCTCACACCTACCTCTCTATCTTTATCATTATCAAACTGCATCTGAAAATGTCTGTATATAAGAACAGGCTCCATGATTGAGAAGCCGGAAATATATTCTTAACTTCAAAATACAAATGTATTATTGAATAATAACAACAGGTTATTCTTTTAGAAGATGAGGCCATTGTGACACTGTTTTGTTTTGCTCTAACAAAACATTCCAGTTCCCTCCGGTAACTGGAATGCATGGCTGTCCGTGAGTTATGATTATGGAATTATCATTTATGATCACTTGTCAGTCATTTTAGTGACACTAATGTTTACATTAAAACACTGTTTTGAAATGCATGGATTTTATTGTGATATGGTACTGATAACCAGAAATTTGCAGACTGAAGTCTCAAAAATCAGTCAACTTAAGTATTGATAAAAAAATGTAATTATGTCTACATTGCTAATAGAGTCCCATATTTCCTAATGTCAAAAGGAAATAAATACAACTTAGATACTGTCACAAGTAAAAACCAGAATATTATGTGATTCTGTAATAATCTTAATTTACCACACCTAATATTTATGTGCTTTCTCTTTCATTACACTTTAAGGCACGTCAGAAAAGAACAAAGGCTTGGCAAGGCGAGGTTTGTCCAAGAAGACATGGAGGCTGGACTATAAAGGCAGCAACTGTGAATTGTCATGGAACCAGCCTCATGAGAAACCTCACAGACTTTGAAAGGGGCTTTGATTAGCCCAATTCCACTGTTCTTCACAGAGGAATAGTCCGCACTGAAGCACATTGCTGTCATGCCAGAAAAAGAAAAGTATATCAGTATATTGTTATAACGAAATACTTTTCAAGTTTCTTCCATGATAATTTTCACATTAAAACATGATCATTTTCAAGATATTAATATTCCTACTGATATGATAAAAGCGATGCTTTTTTAAGTAAAAGCATACTTTTCAATCATTTTGATGAAATTCCAGTGGTGGAAAAATACTGCTAAAAATGATCACAATATAGTCTAAAAATGATCATGTAAAAACGTGAAATTCATCATGTTGTTACGTGACACTGCTTTATATTTTTTCGAGCATGACAGCAATGCAATTCCATGGGACAGGTTTTTCTAATCTCATTCCCAGACAAAATGTCTCTGCTTGTTTGTTCTTGATCGGTCCTTCCACTTGTCTCAGTTGTTCAGTTCCAGGTTTATGCTTGTTAACTGATTGTCTTTCAAAAATGATCAAACCTCAGGAACGATGGAAACTGATGATAGGGTACTTTCAATATGAATGTTGTTAAAAAAAAAAATTCGGAACATGTTTGACTTGAATAATTGTCCTTATGAATTGTATTTTACAAGAATGTTTTACTTGAAAAGTGTTAACGACTGAATGTATTTGATGCAATGTCTTTAATACATGTTTCATATGTACATCTGTCATAGTTGTAACGAATGGTCTTTATATGGATTAGATTTGACAAAAATACTGGATGTGGTACTGCTCTTAATTTAATACAAGGCTAATGTTGTAAGATAATTTCTGGTTTGAGTAATTTTTTCTATTTTTCAGGGACTTTCATTGTCATTGAAATGCACAGAAAGCTACTAATACTATAATATTTTTACAGTGATGTACCATTTTAGACAGTAGTTGTACTGTATAAATTAGTATCGTGCTGGTAACTGCCAGTATTGTACTGTAATATAACATCTTGCTCTGTATTTTTGAAGTATTTTACGTTGTTTTAGATTACAGTAGATATACTGTAAAATACCAGGATCATACTGGCAACAGAAGCTGTTTGTATTTCACTATAAATTTACTGAAAAATGTTTTACAGTGTATGCTGATTTTTACTGTACTGCCCCTTCAGCTAAATCCTTGTGTGTTTCTATTGAGCTTTAACCTGCGTGGATGTCCCTATCTCAGATGGATACACCACTGATGGCAGGGAGGAAGTAACAGAGGCTCTGTCACTGGAGTGGAGAACATCGAACTACACCATCATAGACTACCAAACCCTCTCGAAGAAAGCTGTGTTCGCCACAGGTAACGGAATCACAGCATCAGTTCAATCGATTTGATATGCAGATAAATATTATCTCTAAATATTAGCTATTTTTAATTTATTATTTATTGATAAAACACACCAAACAACCACGCAGAAACGAACAGACGGCAGAAACAGGCTCAAGAACATAACAAAAATAAACTAATACATAAATCAGCAGCTACTATGCAGAAAAATATAATGAAGTAAGTAAAACAAGTCAAGTTAAATAAATATAGATGGATAAATTAAATAAATAGATTTTTTTTTTAAGTCAAATTTTAAGGCCCTCTTAAGGTCATCTTTCAGAATTACATAAAGCTTATTATTTGGAGTGGCTGAGGTACAGGGGGCATAGTGGACGTCTTCCATTCGGAAGATTTAAAGGTAGCCGGTTTGAGCCCTAACAGCTCTACATGTTGAAGGGTCCTACCCTTAACCTAATATGGGGCTGCCTGATGCTCCCTCCGGGATGGGTCAAATGCAGAGAAAGATTTTCCCTTGGGATGAATAAAGTATCAATATTTATTATTATTATTATTACTAGCACGTTCAGATTTAATTTCCCTCAAGGATTTGGTGTAGAGTGGATATTCGTTGGAAAGCCTTTGAAGATGAGTGGAGTATTTAAATGTGACCTTGTGGATAAAAAATTTGGCAATAAGGAGCAAAACATTGACCTTCATATCCAATTTTATGTCCTCCAAAAGAACACCATATGTTATACTTTAGTAGTCTAAAGTAAAGATTATTTTGGTTTTCCTGTTCAACTAATTGTTTCCAGAATGGACACAAAGAGACGTTCTGTTTTTTCAATATTACCATTACAGAATACTTAATTATTCACCTCAAACCCAAATCTGAGTCATAAAAATTTGGAAGAATAGGATAGGAGACATTCATTATTTTGTAATGGATTTGGGCAGGACTGGGTAGGTAAAGAATTTAGTTCTCAGTATAGCTATTCTTTGTTGGTCATTAAAATTCATAATTTTTATATTTGGAAGACTGAGCATTGCATATTGCTAATCATTTTTATTTCTTCTGGTTGTTTAGATGATTGTTTTTGTTGAAGCAATAAGTGTCTGAGTTGAAGTGATTGAAAGAAATGTTTTAAAATATTTAATATAAATTTATTTATTTTGTGTACATTTTTACACAAATTGTACAAGTAAAATCACTGATTTTTTGACATTGTTAACTAACGGAAAAATAAGAGTGACCACTCTGGTGTTCGAGGAGGAGGGCGCTTTGGAAGACGACCCCAGTCACAAAGTGGAGGTCGCCCGTGGAGGCGAACCCGGTCACGAGGAGGAGGACGTCGTCCGTGGTGGCGAACCAGGTCACGAAGCCACCGGCATTGAAGTCTTGGAGCCTTCAGGAGGCCGAGCCGGAGGACAGCGGGCAAGATGGCGAAGGAGATGCTTCTCCGGGGGCCTGCGGCAAGATGCATCTAGGAGCCGACAACGAGGACGAAACCTCTCTGGGCTCTCTGGCTGACAGTGGGTGGAGACCAACCAGAAACCAGAGGCATTGAAAGGCTCTGAGTCAGGGTCTGGGGAACCGTGGAGCACGGAGCTAGAGTCGGGGTCAGCATCTGGGACAGGAGCACTGGAACGCAAAGTCAGTGAGGACGTCACTGAGGGAGTCGGGAGAGGAGTCACGGGAAGAGGAGTCACGGGAAGAGGAGCCGGGAAATGCATCGCTGGAGCAGCCGGGAGAGGCATCGCTGGAGGAGCCGGGAGAGGAATCGCTGGAGGAGCCGGGAGAGGAATCACGGAAGCGCTAGGAACGGGAGTCTTGGAAACGCTAGGAACGGGAGCCTTGGAAGCGCTAGGAACGGGAGTCTTGGAAGCGCTAGGAACGGGAGCCTTGGAAGCACTAGGAACGGGAGTCTTGGAACCACTAGGAACAGCAGTCTTAGAAGCACTAGGAACGGCAGTCTTGGAATAGTTGAGCACCAAAGTCACAAAAATTCCAATCTGATCCTCCACGGCGCCGGGCAGCAGGTCCTCCACGGCGCTGGGCAGCGGTGAGGACGAAGAGCTGAGCAGCGGTGAGGACGAAGTGCTTGGCAGCGGTGAGGACGAAGAGCTGGGCGGCGATGAAGGTCGGCGCCGGCCTCGCCCCATTTTGGGAATTTTTATTGCCAGCCGGGTCCCCTCAAAAAGAGAGTCACTATACTACACTATAAGTGTTGCTGCTGTCATCATTAAATGCCAGCAGTGTGGAAATCCTGCCTTATTTGGATGACTGGTTGATCGTTTCCCCAACTCGGGAGCAGGCTGTGAGGGACACACCTGTTTTCCTTAGCCATGTGAGCCGTCTCGGCCTTACTGTCATGTCAATTATTCCAAGAGCAATCTTACACCCAGTCAGGTTTCGAGTTACCGATGGGCTACCATTCTGCAGCTTCACCTCTACGGTGAACCAAACCCAACCATCAAGGGTCCACCCGATCTAGGCATACCCTGCTGGTGACGCATCTGCTCCTAACATGGATGTTCCCCAATTTTATGAGTGTCTTGCCTTGTCTGAATATGTTCCAGGTGTGCGAAACTGTGCAGAAGAACTTCTCTCCCATCAGAAACCACCCTCAAGGGACTGGAGACTCCACCCAGAGGTGATAGACATGATTATGCTGTAAAGCACATAGTGGTCCTTCAATGTAGAAATGTGCTGTGTAAGTATGTATAATTTACCTTGTTAGTAACAGAAGTGATATTTTTGCTATTCCATTTATATTTATCCATCAGATTCCTAGCATTATATTTAGGTAGGTAGCACATGATCCATATTGTGCAAAAGTAGGGTCAAATGGCTCAAATAAGGCCCCTTTATATAAAAATTTTGACATAGGTATAAGCAGAAAGCTTGAGGAGTTTGATAATCTGGTAACTACTGTCACTATACTCATCAGTCCTTTCACATAGCCAGTTCTAGAAAGCGTCTTTATTGTGTCTTACTGTTCAGAATAAACACTGCTTTTGCAGCGGCAGCATTGTTATACGTCTTACTACTTTTACTTGCAGAGTTGGGCAGCTATCGAAAATTACACAATGACATAAAGAAGGGTCTTCCTTGCAGCACTTCTGTACTTTTTCTTACATCTGTCTCCATCCATCGTTGCTGCTGGCACCCTGCTGCCGAGCAGTACTAGTGACGTTATTTGTTAACCCAAATCCCTAAGTATCTGGTTTTGAGCATTTTCATGTTCCACATAATGCTTTGGGATTGGTTTTACGCCGGATGCCCTTCCTGATGCAATCCTCCCCATTTATCTGGGCTTAGGCCCGTCACTAGAAGTGCACTAATTGTGATCCCCTTCATGTCTTGGATATTGCAATGTACATTTAAAAATTTCTGAATAGCGTTTAGGTTTGTTGAACCAACAAGAGCCAGGCTTTGCCCAAATGGCTTCTGAATGTACGCAGCTGGCAGGTTTTTAAAACTGCAACTCAGATCATATGATACGGGAAAGTGTCTCCTCATATTAGCTACAGAATCATATTCTATAAAAGTCACATTCATGTTTGCATTTTCCTTGACAGAAAGCATAGAAAAATGCAGCCAGATATAAATACAAAACAAAGATTTAACTGGTTAATGTGTGCTTTCATTTCTTAAAGATTCCCCTGTTTTAATGGCATGTTTGGGGTTTGGAAATCCTGCTTAATATTGTTTAGGTCCCATTTTTGCCTCCAAAACAGCTCTGTGATGCACTTTGTGTTCTGATGTCATTCTATCGGAACAAACTTTTTCAGTGATTTGTGCCATAGTGGCTGTTCCGTGAATAGGAAAACACAGGCTAGAATTAATTTTCCATATAGTTCATTGAACCTTGGATGCCAAGACCCGGTAAACCAGTTGTTCTTCCTTAGACCAATTTGGTAGGTATCAACTACTGCAGAAAAGGAACACCAAACAACCTTTAGTTCTGGAGATTCTGTAACCCAGTTTTTTAGCTACAATATGGCCATTCTCAAAGTCACTCAGATTCTTGACCTCCATTGTTATGAGATAATTAATGTTATTACGACCTCACCTTTTAGTGGTTACGATATAGAAGAGTATATATCTAGTAAGTATAATTTAAAACAAATCATCTTCAACCTTTTTAAAGTTAAAAAGTTGAAAACAAAAAAAAAACTTCAAGATTTTTTCTGATTCTTTAGATTAGAGTAAACTACAAGGTAGTTAGTTTTTAGGGTTTAATTTGGGATAACTTGACCCTAATCTTTCCAGCATTATAATGACAATCTTTGGAATTCAACACTAACAAAAATCCTTTGGGAGGCATGTCTTCACGTATTGGCTGTTCCCGGCTGGATTGGCAGGTGAAAGAAGAAAACTTGGGTTTCATCACAACCACGGAGCCTGAACTGATGGAAAACTGACTTACTAATGGAATCACTGAATAACTGGTCTGCCCACAGGCTGATGCATGTGTGGTATTTTTTTTATATCTTTAATAAGAAGGACCTTTTGTATAAAACTACTGTACATTTGTTTCTCTCATGCTATTTGTGCTCTAAAGTAGAATGATGAGTGGTTTTGTTTGTGTCATTCTACTTGTTTACAGGCAATTTTCTAATACACTTTGCAGGAATGTCTGTGTTTGTGTTTGTGAGTGTGTGTGAAAGAGAGAGAGTGAGAGAGAGAGAGAGGATGAGTGAAAAAACACATTACTGTATCATCTTACAGAGACAGGAATCGAGTTTCAATAAATTTTATGACAACTTTACCAACTCGGAATGAAGCTTTCTTTGGCTGGCTCATTAGAAACTAACTGTATATATTTTTTTTGTTTCTTTTACTTTCTGGTGTTACTCAAAACTGACAAAAACCCGTATATGTGGTACATAGCCTGTGACAGAGTTTTAGGGTCACTCAAATAAAAGTAAGACATGGAAATTATAAGAATAAAGTTGTAATTTTATGAGAAAAAAAAAATCAGAATTTTAAACAAATAGGGTCATTATCTTAAGCATGGCTTAGTTGCCAGTGACAAAATGGGGCACATGGAGCATCTTGTCAGACTACACTTCAGCATAGGTATGACAAATAAAAAAAAAAAAAAGATTTCAATCTTTTCCATCAACATCACATTATCATAAGTAACAGGACTTTTAAAAGGTTTTGTAAGAAACTGGGAAGGGTTTCCTCAGGAAGAGCATCCAGCATAAATGCAAAATCAATATGTGGAACAAGAAACTTATTTCCAAACCAGATCGGTTGAGGCCTGGTTTAACAACTACTGTCTGTGGTACTGTTAGCCAGCAGTAGGGTACCTGCGGTAACTATGGATGGAAACAGATGATTTCCTGCAATGGAATTTTTCCTCACATGCCTCCCTGGTCAAATTTGTTTGACTGAGCTAGTGTGTTCATGGAAAGTAGTAGATGTTAAAATTGCTTCCATCCTGATGAATTTCAGTCATCTGACGTTGAACTACGCGTGGTTAGGTCCTGTTGCCCATACCAGTCTTTTCCGAATTGTCCACAGTCTTTCCAGCATAACCAATATTACCTCAGTTAAAAAAATGAACATTCAGTAAATACTCACGATTCAAAACTCAGTCATGAAAAATCAGATGACGTTTAATAGTTCACAAAACATTTCTGTAACTTAATAGCAAATCAACTTCTGACAATTCTCCTACAACTGAAAAATACGGCACATTGTAGTACACAAAAATTACAGGAAAAGAAAAGTATAACTCAATACAGTTTGTTTGATGAAGTCCAATTCCCCCCAAGATCCCAAATTGATTCAAATTGACATTATGTACACCATAGTCTCTTAGTTAAAAGCATTGGCATATCCTGTGGAAAAAAAAAGATCCTAAAACCTAAAAGAACCTAAAATATGTAAGGTTAGGTGCTCCTTTAGGCATTCCATGTACTTATGTACATCTCACAGCAAGAGGTTGAGGTTATCATCGGGACGATGAAGCCCTCCACCTGTGCCCTAGACCCCTTTCCTACAGCCCTAGTGAAAACTAACATCTCTTCCATCAGTCCCCTGATCACCGCTGTAATAAACCAATCCCTCCAGGCCGGCTTTGTTCCATCTGCCCTAAAAGCCGACATAATCAGACTCCTCAAAAAAACTTACTCTCGATCCAGAAGTTTTTGCTATTTACGGGCCCATTTCCAAACTCCCATTCCTCTCCAAAGTACTGGAAAAAGTAGTTGCTGCCCACCTCCAGGACCACCTCAGATAAAACAACCTATTTGAAACCTTTCAGTCTGGTTTCCGCTCCGCCCACAGCACAGAAACAGCACTGCTTAGATTCACAAATGACTTACGGATGGCAGCAGATGCTGGTTCATCTTCCCTCCTGATTCTCCTTGATTTGTCTGCCGCTTTCGACACAGTTGACCATGGAATACTCCTACACCGCCTACATCACACCACTAGACTCACTGCCACCGCCCTAAACTGGTTTCATTTCTACCTCACTGACAGAACAGAATACGTTTCCCTTGGAAGTTCAAGGTCCCGGACACACACCGTCACCTGTGGGGTCCCCCAGGGATCAGTCCTTGGCCCCATTCTCTTCATACTGTACATGCTCCCCCTTGGCCATGTCATCAGTCGATATGGACTCTCATTCCATTGCTACGCTGATGACACGCAAATCTACATAAAAACTGACACGTTCCTCCGCAGCCTCTCCATCCTCATCGTCATCATCATCTCCCCTGTCAAATCTCGGCACTTGTCTGGAGGAGATAAAGGTGTGGATGAAAAACAGCTCCAAAACCGTAGCAGCCCACATCAGACCCAGTCTTCCTCCATAACCAGTATTACCTTCTCTGGTCACGACATTCCCCTCTCTTCATCAGTCACCAACCTCGGGGTAAGAGTTGACCCTCAACTCACTTTTGAATCCCACATCAAACACATCTCCTTTCACCATCTCAGAAATATTTCCAAACTCCGTTCTTCACTCACCTTGAGTGATGCTGAAAAGCTGGTCCACGCGTTTGTCTCCTCCAGACTGGATTACT
>VRLP01008454.1:0-15000 GCA_009660295.1 Lophius piscatorius
TGTATCATGTGTATCAGGGTATAGGTGTATCAGGTGTATCAGGAGTATCAGGAGTATCAGGAGTATCAGGGTATCAGGAGTATCAGGTGTATCAGGTGTATCATGTGTATCAGGTGTATCAGGTGTATCAGGTGTATCAGGGTATCAGTAGTATCAGGGTATCAGGTGTATCAGGTGTATCAGGGTATCAGAGGTATCAGGGTATCGGGTGTATCAGGGTATCAGGTGTATCGGGTGTATCGGGTGTATCAGGGTATAGGTGTATCAGGTGTATCAGGTGTATCAGGAGTATCAGGTGTATCATGTGTATCAGGTGTATCAGGTGTATCAGGGTATCAGGTGTATCAGGTGTATCAGGGTATCAGAGGTATCAGGGTTTATCAGGTGTTATCAGGGTATCAGGTGTATCAGGGTATCAGGTGTATCGGGTGTATCGGGTGTATCAGGGTATCAGGTGTATCAGGGTATAGGTGTATCAGGTGTATCAGGAGTATCAGGTGTATCAGGAGTATCAGGTGTAATCAGGGTATCGGGTGTATCAGGTGTGTCAGGTGTATCAGGGTATCAGGAGTATCAGGGTATCGGGTGTATCAGGTGTATCAGGTGTATCAGGGTATCAGGTGTATCAGGGTATCAGGGTATCAGGAGTATCAGGTGTATCAGGGTATCAGGTGTATCAGGTGTATCAGGTGTATCAGGGTATCAGGAGTATCAGGTGTATCAGGGTATCATGTGTATCAGGTGTATCAGGTGTATCAGGTGTATCATGTGTATCAGGTGTATCGGATGTATCAGGGTATCAGCTGTATCAGGGTATCGTGTGTATCAGGTGTATCAGGGTATAGGTGTATCAGGTGTATCAGGTGTATCATGTGTATCAGGGTATAGGTGTATCAGGTGTATCAGGAGTATCAGGAGTATCAGGAGTATCAGGGTATCAGGAGTATCAGGTGTATCAGGTGTATCAGGTGTATCAGGGTATAGGTGTATCAGGTGTATCAGGAGTATCAGGGTATCAGGAGTATCAGGAGTATCAGGTGTATCAGGTGTATCATGTGTATCAGGTGTATCAGGTGTATCAGGTGTATCAGGTGTATCAGGAGTATCAGGAGTATCAGGAGTATCAGGAGTATCAGGGTATCAGGAGTATCAGGTGTATCATGTGTATCAGGTGTATCAGGTGTATCAGGGTATCAGGGTATCAGGGTATCAGGTGTATCAGGGTCCCTGCTCCAGCTGGACACCTTGGGACACACTGGGAATAGTGATGTTTTATTCTATGCAGCCTGTCGGGGGTCTGGGACTGAGACTGGATTGTGTCTAGTGTTCAAAGAGGTCTTCTTCACTTTTCTATTTCACTTACAGACGTTCACTGCCAATGATTTTATCAGTTATGAAGATATTTGGGAGAAAGTAAACCTTCTAAGGAGGCTGAGGTTCCGGTCCGGGACATAATCAGGGTGAACCTTCAAAAACATGTGATTCATGAACATCAGTCTCAGAGACAGGGATGTATCTTCTACCTTGAAGCATTAGTCCTCTTATTCAGTTAGTCAGAGATAACGCAGCAGGTTTACAGCATAAAACCAATTTATACCTCCTATAATCCTTCAGGTCTATTTAATTGGACCCCATGAAGGTGTAACATCTCTACATTAATTCTAGATGCCGTTTGTTACATCATGTTAACTAACCTTTCCTCATTCAATTAGTTTAATTAATATAATTAACATGATTCTATTTTTTCAATCTCCTGGGCACATTTTGTACCATCAGTGTTCTTTGGGTTCAGTTTGATCCCCATCGGTGTCCACCGTACAAGAAGAACCAATCACTATGGTCACTATGACAACCTGACCGTATATCCTTCTCTGTGAGACAGTCCCTTAGTGCTGATCTTTCAAGTGGGGCCAGGCTAGACCGTCTCCACAAGAAGGACAGGGTAGACCGTCTCCACCTGAAGGACAGGGTAGACCGTCTCCACCTGAAGGACAGGGTAGACCGTCTCCACCTGAAGGACAGGCTAGACCGTCTCCACAAGAAGGAAGGTTTTACAGGACGTGAGGGACAAGTGGGTTCTGAAGTCCCCCCTTCTTTACAATCCAGGCTCCACTGTACTGTGGATGAATGTCTGCTTGCATGTCTTTATTTCATGGGCACCAAAACCCCAAAACGATCCTTCTGTCCAATTTTAAGTTAGTAGACAGACCTGTCACAATTATTACATCATCATCTGATCGCGATTACTCGAGATAGTTGTGATCATTCTTGTGTAGTCGTTAAAATCATTAACTTCCTGCCTATCTTCTCACGGCTCTCTCTCCTTCCTTCACTCACTCACTCACTCACTCCCTCCCTCCCTCCCTCACTCACTCCCTCCCCCCCTCACTGAACCTCTCACTCTCTCCTTCCCTCACTCACTCACTGAACCGCTCACTCACTCACTCACTGAACCGCTCACTCACTCACTCACTTAACCGCTCACTCACTCCCTCACTCCCTCACTGAACCCCTCACTCCTTCCTTCCCTCACTCCTTCCTTTCCTCACTCCTTCCTTCCCTCACTCCTTCCTTCCCTCACTCACTCACTCCCTCACCATTGAATACGGCTGAAAAAAGCAGCTTTTAAAGAAATACTGCACAAGTTTGACCAACAGAACAAATCACCAGGGAAAACATGTGTTTCCACGAGGAGGCACAGACTGTTTTGATTTCTAGACGTGATAGGGACTTTCTGGAACTCCTCATTGATTTCAGACGCAGCCTGAACAGAATCATCAACATCTGCTCCAAAGTTATAGGAGGGAAACAAATTGAGCTCCTAGCTTCTGTAATCAACAGTTCCCCAGAAAAGCAATGTGGATTCTGGCTTTTCCCTCTGATGGCATTCTTGGCTCTGACTTCTCCTTGTTTCTTTGTTCCAGGACGTGGGTTCTCTTCTATCGTTTATCCACGCTGCATTAACACTTTTAAATCAACAAACACACTTTTCAGAATTATTTCACTCACATCTGAATTTCCCCTTGTGGCATAAATTAAGTTGTTTGGATTGAATAAACTCCAAAACTACCAATAAATAAATAAATGCTGTTCTTCCTCCAGTATATTTGTTTTATGGAAATTTGATTGGACCTTTTTATTATAATCCTGGATTCTGTATTAAAGAGAGATAATTCAATTGCAAATCGAGATAATTTGAACAATAATTAATCGTCAGCTAAAATCTCATAAGCGTGATCATCCCTCCTTGGTAAGATCTTCACATGACACTTGTTCTGGCTGTATTAGTGGTGGGTCGGGAGTTTTGTTCTATTTAAAGGGTTATTTATATAGTCAATAAAGTCACATAAAATAGCTGAGACATAAACTCGGGTAAACATTTAGATAATTGTTATTTTATGGAGGTTTAAGTTACTGGGTTCAAACAAACTCTGAACTCAGAAACGTTGTTTAGAGGAAGTTTAAACCCACTCTGGTGTCTGTTACCAGCTCTTTCTTTTACTTTAAGAGAACAATGACATAATCCCTGTATAGCAGTGATATAAAACATTTCCATAGAAAATCCATGTGGGTTGAATCCGAAGCAGCTGAACTTCTGCTGTGAAGTCCAGTCCAGCCCAAACTAGAAGTTCTGTGGCTCTGGATTCAACCCACAAGGATTACCAGGATTTACATGGAGAGAATCTACAGACATTTCCACAGAAAGGATTCACGCCTCCACCCACGGGTGAAATGTGAGTGAAAACAAAACTCAATAAAAAATTTGAAAATAGAAATGAATGATATGAATGTAAAAAGTAGAAGTTAACTTACACTTAGCTGTGATGCTAACTCCAGCTCAGATTAACAGTCTTATTCAGTTTGAACTGTCCGTAAAAGCAAACTTCTACCAGTACTTTGTATTTAAACCCAGAGTTCACTGTCCCGTCACCGACTTTATACAGTTGTCTGTAATAATTCACACTTAGCTGTGATGCTAGTGGCGTTAGCCGAAGACAAACTTACAGTAATAAGCGACGACCGGTTCCCGTTTCTCATGTTCCTGGGCGGTCCGGAGGTGGTGCTGGATCGGTTTCAGCTGAGCCGGTAAAGCCATGTTCGTTAAAAAACTCCAGAAGACAGAAAAGAGACCAATATTATTAGAGAATGACAGCAGCTTCCCTGTTATTGTTAGCAATGTTCTTCTCGCTTCCGGGTCTGGAGCAAATCAGAGCGCTCGCCTGAGTGGGACGGATGACGTCAGCACGGCCCCTCCTACATTCACAGTCATGAGTTTAAGAGATTTATGTGACGTATTTCAGTGAAAATGTAATAAAACATTTTTTTTACATGATGCTACGGCACAAACAACTTGATTAAAAGTCAAGATTTTGAGGTAAAATCTGTAATATAAAGAAAATATTTAATAAATTATATAGTATAAATATAAATCTGAGTAAAAAAAACATCACTAGATTATAGGCTGTGTTTAGATAAATAATAATAGTGCAAGAATAAAGTTTTACTTTATTCTTTACTTTATACTAAGTTTTAGAGACAAAATAACATTGTAAGAATGAAACTTTGATTTTAAAAGTTTCGACCATGAAGACATAATTTCATGAAAGAAGAACATTACAAGATCAAAGGCTTAATTTGTCGGAGAAAAAATTTGTAATATTACAAATAAAAATAATAAAAATAATCTGATGCATTATCCCAGTTCAAAAAAAAATTCGTAATATTAAAAAAATAAAGCCTCAATTCTTTGTGACTAAGTCACAAGATTTAATTTGATTTAAAGAGAAAGAAATAATTATATTCCAAAAATAAAGATATTAATTAAAGAATTAAGAGGAAGTCACAATATGATTAAATGTTTTTATAAAGCCTTAATTTTAAGAAAGAAAAGTCATTACATTTCAAAACTTCATCAAATTTTCCCCAGGGATCAATAAAGTAATTCTGATTCTGAATTAAGTCATGACTTTAAATGAATGTAATCCTTTGATTGCAGGAATAAGTTATAAGATTATCAGAAGTAGAAAATGCCCTCAGAGACCCACCTCTGAACCTGCTCTCAGACACACAGTTTCTTCATTTCCTGTTCCTCTCCAGAATAAAACATCAAAGGAACATCAAAGGAACATCAAAGGAACAAATGCAACAACTATATTGGACACTACAAAAACAACAATAATCTTTCATTATTACATGTAAACTATGTTCACAAACAAACAAACCAACAAACAAACACGGGTGAGAACATAATCTCCCTTCTTGGCAGAAGTAAGTGGATGAGTCAGTAGAAGGTTGAACTAAACGGTGTCAGACTCTCACGTTAACTTTAACGGAAGAAACCAGAGCAAACAAGTCAGACCCTTACATTCACGCAGAGAGAGAGAAGGAGGGAGAGAGAGGGAGAGAGAGAAGGAGGGAGAGGGAGAGAGAAAGAAGGAGAGAGTGAGGGAGAGAGGAGAGTGGAGAGAGAGGGAGAGGGGGAGAGAGAGACAAAGATAGAAGAGGGGGAGAGAGAAAGAGAGAGAGAGGGTGAGAGAGCGACAAAGAGAGGGAGAGAGAGGGAGACTAAGAGAGAGCGGGGGAGAGAGAAAGAGAGAGAGAGGGTGAGAGAGCGACAAAGAGAGGGAGAGAGAGAGACTAAGAGAGAGTGGGGGAGAGAGAGATGGCGTTGCAGGTTTCTGGAGGTTTCCACCTTCTCCTCAGACTCTGGTCTTCCTCCTTGTCCCTCCAGCTGAGGACTAATATCCATGAATGTGATGTGATTTATAGGAGCTGTCAGTTAAAAAGGTTGCTCAGACAAGAAGGATGAATCCGCTGACCTTCTCCTCCATCTCTCGCCCTCCACCCATTCATCTCCTCCTCCACCGGAGGAACCGGGAGCCTTTGTGAGCGCTTCATAATCAAGTCAGAGATCCAGCAGGAACACTTTCAATCTCCGACTGAACTCAAGACGTTTCTTCAGGATTCATGTCAAAGCATCAATAATAAATAAAGTCATTATAATGTTAGAAGAATACAGTTTTATCTCATCCACCCGTCTGAGTCAGGTCCACCTGATCGAGTGCTGACCCGGGTTCATTACCAGTTCTTACGGTTTGAAAAGTGGGAAAGCTGGCAGGTTGGTCAGTCAGTTGGTTGATTTGTAGATTCATTGGTGGGTTATTGGTTTATTGGTTGGCTGATTAGGGGGCTGGTTGGTATGTGATTGATAAGTTGGTTTGCTGGTTTGTTAGATTGGTTGGTTGGTTGGTTGATTGGTTGATTGGTTGGTTTGTTGGTTGATTGGTTGGTTGGTTGGTTGGTGGGTTGGTTGGTTGTTAGATTGGTTGGTTGGTTGATTGATTGGTAGATTGATTGATTGATTGATTGATTGATTGATTGTTTGGTTGGTAGATTGGTTGGTTGGTTGATTGATTGGTATATTGATTGATTGGTTGGTTGGTTGGTTGATTGATTGGTAGATTGATTGATTGATTGGTTGGTTGGTTGGTAGATTGATTGATTGGTAGATTGATTGATTGGTTGGTTGGTTGGTAGATTGATTGGTTGATTGATTGATTGATTGATTGATTGATTGATTGATTGATTGATTGGTTTTGGTTGGTAGATTGGTTGGATGGTTGGTTGGTTGATTGGTAGATTGATTGATTGATTGGTTGGTTGGTTGGTAGATTGATTGATTGGTAGATTGATTGATTGATTGGTTGGTTGGTTGGTAGATTGATTGATTGATTGGTTGATTGATTGATTGATTGATTGATTGATTGATTGATTGATTGATTGATTGATTGATTGATTGATTGGTTTTGGTTGGTAGATTGGTTGGATGGTTGGTTGGTTGGTAGGTTGGTTGATTGGTTGGTTGGTTGATGTGTCAGCAGGATTACACAAAATCACTGGACATTTCCAGAGAACCTTGTGAAAAGTTGGACGTGGATTAGGAAAACACATGTTTTGGTCTGGATCTGGATTAAGGGATGGAATCAGGATCTTTTTATAGATTTGTCAACGCTTCACGATTGAATGTTTTTCTTTGTGGAGGGGCGGGGCTTAAGTTTTATGTTTGGTTCTCATGAAGCTAAAAAATAAAACATCAGGATATTTTTGGTGTTTTGTTTTATTAATAATAAATAAAGTGAGAGGAACATAGAGGTATCAGACCTTCTAGTGATGAAGACTCAGACCGCGGCATCAAAGCCCTTCTTTTCCCCCTGTGGAGGTCTTCTTCCTGTGGAGGTCTTCTTCCTGTCAGATGTCTCAAACTGACCTCAGATCATACGTCACTCATGTCCTGTTTGTGACATCATCACATGTTCATGACATCATCACGCCTCACTGATGCCACTGTCAGTCACAATGGAAGTCCTCCCCATTCCTGGTCCTGGTCCTGGTTCGGAGCTCTCAGCCAGCAGAAGTTGACATAACTGAATCAAGTGAAACGGAGTCAGTCCGGTTTACACAGGAAGCTTTTCGCACCTGACCTTCAAAATAAAAGCCTGGCATCTTCAAAGAGATGATCATGTGATGCTGCTGCCTTTTCTGTGATTATTTTTATCATTTTCAAATTTCATACCCACAAACACCTCAGTGAGAGGAAGAAATGGATTGATTTAGAGAAAAGTGGGTTGCACATTTCTGCCACCAGGGGGAGCTTTATCTCCAAAAGTATTCGGCCATAAATTGGTCAGATTTAGTCCAAACTTGGTGCTGATGAAAGGACCGGATATCTCTTTTACTCTAATAGTTCATATTTGACTCACTAGGGGGAGTTTTTTGAATAAATAGGATTTAACAGGACCGGTTTTCTGCGAGGCGGGGGATCCCGGGGGTTTTAGGCTTTGATGTCACACCTCCATGTTGTGTGTGCGCGGCGGCGTGACCTCAGAGCCTCACGTCTCTCAACCTGGACAGGTTTTGTCCAGCAGCCGTGTTTATTTTGAAAGCGGTGACCAGAAGCGGGCCGCCTTTATTCCGTCTGGCTTGACTTTGCTCTCTGTCCCGCGGCGTCCCGCGACTGGAATGAGTTTAGGATCCCTGAGAGGAAAAGAGGGGGGAATGAACAACACGCCGCCTGGATTACGGTTGGTGTGTGGACTTCCACTTTATTTCACTTCGTCCAGTTTTGCCTTCTGGGGTTTGAATCTTGATGGGGGGTTTCCTTTCTGTGCGGGGGGCTGCTGGCGGTCCTGAGGGAAGAGTTTGGGACGGCAGCAGTTCCATCATCTGTTCTTGTGTTGACGGCGTGTTTGTCTGTTTACTGTAAGGCTTTATTTATCTGATCATGATTGAGTCACGTGTGACAAACAAAGAGAGAAAGATTTACCTGAAGTGATATTTATCTCCTCTGAAGAGGATTATCAGCATTAATCAGGGGCTTTTCAAAATAAAAGTAAAAACCTTGGACTTTGTATAAGACAAGCAGGAAGCGTGAAGACGAGCTCCTTCACCCGACTGGATGCTTTGTGTTTTTATTACATGTTTGCCTCTCTCTCTCTCTCTCTCTCTCTCTCTCTCTCTCTCTCTCTCTCGGGGCATTGTGTCAGCAGGAGGTTGTTTTTTCGCTGACATAGTTCTATAGGGATTATAATGCAGGACCACATCCCCCCTCAGGCCATTGTTGGCCCCTCCGTCTCTGTTGTCCTTTTCTACACAGCGAGTCAATTGATGGAGGGATAAAAGGTAAAAAAAAAATATGCATTGACATGGGCTTTCAGGACGGGGGGGGGGGGGCAGATGGAGGCTTTGGTGTCCTGCTGTTGGTGGCCTTTAACCGCTGCCAGCAGCTGAGCGGCCATGACGGTCTAGAGCGGCACTGGTTTTCAGCGGGGGAGACGGAGAGGCGAGCCATGTCCTTAAACTACATCAGAAACTTCTATGAGGGATGTGTAAGTAGACCACTATCTGCTGTAGGACGAGGGATGTGTAAGTAGACCACTATCTGCTGTAGGACGAGGGATGTGTAAGTAGACCACTATCTGCTGTAGGACGAGGGATGTGTAAGTAGACCACTATCTGCTGTGGGACGAGGGATGTGTAAGTAGACCACTATCTGCTGTAGGACGTCACACGTACAGAGAAGGAATCCTGGCCTCAATCTCAACCTTCCTCGCCGTGGTTTGTGCCTTTTGTCGGCGAGCCTCTCTTGCAGCTGCTCCTCTCCGGCGGACAGAAGTTGTTTCCTCTTGTGTGAATCTTTTTGTGCGTCTCATGAAAATGTGTTTGTGTGCGATAAACTGCCCCCCCTGTGGGCGTTTAATGGTTTGGTGTTTGTGTTGCAGCTCAGGCCTCCTACGGTGATAGGCCAGTTCCACACTTTGTTCTTCGGCTCGGTGCGAATGTTCTTCCTGGGCGTCCTTGGCTTCGCCGTCTACGGGAATGAGGCACTGCACTTCAGCTGCGACCCCGACCGCCGAGAAATCAACCTGTACTGCTACAACCAGTTCAGACCCATCACGCCTCAGGTACGAGCAAACCGGCGGCGAACCGCCAGCCGCTGTCTTCATTGTCCAAGAGGAGGGCAATTTGTAACCCTACGGAAAGTCTGCCTGACCCCTGACCCACCTCTCAGAAAGTTTCAATCAAAGTCCATCTCCTGTACGTTAGAGATATGTCTGTCGGTGGTTTTTGTTTGTTTTTTGATTTGGTGATTGGTTTTTTTTCTTTGTTTTGAACCTTACTGGGTCCTGGGCCAGAGTGGACCGGTTTGGATCATCGTTGGGATGCCAACTGTTGAAACTGTTTTTTAGGAATCACAGAAGAGATGTTGACACAAGCCAGGGTTCTTCTAGTTCTGTTCCCAGGCCCGGATAAATGGGGATGGTTGCGTCAGGAAAGGCAAAACTATGCCAAATGAATATGCGGAAAATAAAACTTATTTCCAAACCGGATCCGTTGGGGCACGGGTTAACAGATACTGTCACTGGTACTGTTGGCCAACAGGGTACCAGCGGTAACTATGGTTGGAAAGAGATGATCTGCTGTAGCGACCCTGAAGAGAACAGCCAAAAGAAGAAGAAGAAGAAGAAGACGAAGACGAAGAAGACGAAGAAGAAGAAGAAGAAGAAGAAGAAGAAGTCGACAGTTTTTGACCGTGTTTTATACTTTGGACTTTTGTTTTGTAAAGACTGCAGGGACTTCGACCACTGGTACCAATACCTCGGTTCTGAATGCAGTGCTGCCCGAGGGTTCAGATGTCGGGGTATTGGTTCTTCAGCCTTGTCCCTTGGGTGCAGAGGTTCTCTGGATCTCAGTGACGTCATGGATCCTTGACGTTTCAGTCCCAGAATAATGGATCTTAAACTGTTGGACTTTCTCCCTTCACGGTTTTTCACATGTTGGGGAATCTGATTCTGTCCTTCCTTGTCAAGGATTGAGTCTTCCAAGGGTCGACCGTTTCTAACCCAATCAGGAAGCAGTCACCTGTTCTCACCTGTGGGATGGTCCGGTCTGGTGGGATCCATCTAAAATGTGCCGCTGGCATCAAATTGAGAATAGAATAAAAGCTGAGGAGGTTAAAGGCTTTGGATGTACGGTCACATGGCCAATGAATCATCAAACGAATCCCTGCAGGTCCGTCCTGAAATTAATGGACAGGTGCAGCAGAACAGGCGTCGTTAACTTCTCCCCTGAGGCAAAGCATCAAATAGGAGGAATTGGGACTTTCTTCAATTTGACGGCCTTCCAGAATCAGAATAAGATCAACCTGAGACCTCCTCTAGGACCCGCCTGGTGGTCCCCCGGCCAAGCCAAGGGCAACCGGCTCTTATGTTGTGAAAAGCCTCCCAGAGAATATTAGGGAAGCTAACATTCCTGTCTTCCTTCTGTCCCTTCCACCCCTACCCTTCCTTCTTCTTTCCCTCTTCAGGTGTTTTGGGCTTTACAGCTAGTAACCGTGTTGGTTCCTGGGGCCGTCTTCCACCTCTATGCAGCCTGTAAGAACATTGACCAGGAGGAGATCCTCGAACGACCCATCTACACTGTCTTCTACATCATTTCTGTTCTCCTACGCATCATTCTAGAAGTCATTGCCTTCTGGCTCCAGAGCCACCTCTTTGGCTTCCAGGTATGGACCCTTCCTGTTATTTCAGTATCCATGACTTCCCTACAGAGAACCGTTTTTCAATGTGCCTCTTACCGGGTAGTCCTGAATATACAACATAGGTTCCAGGTGGGGGGCACCAAAGCTCTACCCAACAAACCAGAAGCTCTAAACTACATGTCCCAGGTACTCAAGGGTTCCTTCACTCTGAAATAGGACCAGATCCTCCACTGGATCTTTGTTAGGCATGAAACATCAATCGCTGCAGCTCGGTCCAAACAAAATTGGGCATAAACCCATTCATGAAGTTTTGAGACACTCGGCAAAGAGACATCAGAACGTCAGTCAAAACTGCAGGAGGAGAAACTGGAGCATTTTAAAACATCATGAAAAAAGTGTCCAACGGTTCAAGGACCACCATGATTACTGTGCAAGCTAGTGCTACCTGGAGGGTGTCCCGGTTCTCAAAAGGTCTTCCTGGACCTGGATGGGGACATACTGTTGGGCACAGTACCTCGTTCTTCCAGCCTGAGCAGACTTTGACTCCATGACGTGTCTGCAGTAGTTTGAAACCTGGTTGATTACATTTTGTTAAACCTGAAGCTTCAGACAGGAACTGAAGAAGAGTCCAAGGTGGAGGAACCACATCGGCCTCGGCTGCTCTGGTCACAATGGTAGTACTTACCAGTACTAAGTAAGTACTAAGTAAGTACTAAGTACTTACTAGTATTATCGTACTAGTAAGTACTTACTACTATGATAAAACAATATTAACATAAAGTACCGTAACTGTCATTGACAGAATTTTACGTATAAAATCCATGTTACCGTTTACAAGACATTACAGCTAATTAGCATGAGGATATAAAATGTCGGCGCCTCTAGGATATCAGGTCTGGGCCAGTCGCTACAGCCAGTACTGGGTATCGTTCAGTGGAATAGGACGGAGAATATTACCCAGCATTCAACACAGTGTCATCTGCATAAAGCAGACATTTGGAGTTTGGAGATTCCCACAATCCTGAAAGCACCATGTCTTGTTTGGTTTCCCCCACAGGTCCACCCGTTGTTCATGTGTGACGCCAGCGCTTTGGAAAAGAACTTTAATGTGACCAAGTGCATGGTACCCGAACACTTCGAGAAAACCATCTTCCTCAGTGCCATGTACACCTTCACCGTCATCACCATCCTCCTCTGCATCGCCGAGATATTCGAGATACTCTGCCGACGGCTGGGTTACCTCAACAACCAATGACTCGGACGCAGGCGTGAACAAACTGAGGGTGAAACTAAATGACGGTACCAGTTTTTGTACCAGGTTCGGTATGAGCTACCGCCGGACTTTTATCAAACAGGAAGCTAACGTCAATGTGAGTCGCTGTCCTAGCCGGCCAGTCTGGAATATTCTCTGGGTGTTTCTCGCCCTCGACGACAGACTGACGATCCTAGTCGTGTGTCCGGTGTCAGTGGGTCGGTGCTGGCCGGGTCCACAAATGTTCTATAGACGTCGTGGCCGGAGAATATGCTGACCTCTGACCCTGAACCATTGGGGGACGGGCTAGGAAGGGGAAGCATCAACTTTGTGGTCCTAATAAAGTTAGTCATTGTGGTCGGATCGGTTCGGAGTCGTACCCGGTGGTTCTGGAGATCCGCTCATCCTCCTCATGCCGAGTGGTCCGGTGTCAAACTATAAACGGCGGCGGAGTCGTCATGTGATGCGGCAGCGGCCGACTCTCGCTACAAAGAGTGGAGCAGATAGATGGCGGCGCTGGTGATCAGACGTGACGGACTTCCCTTCTGGACGTGTCTCCTCGCTCACGTCGTCCCGGAGGAGCTGTGATCCGCTGGCGTCCCTCGTGGGCTCCAGAACTGCAGGTGCCGCCGCTCCTGATGCTCCCATGATTGACAGCTGTCAGTAAGCCACCGCTTCCAGCCGGTCCTGACCTTCACCTCCATCGACACGAGTCAGCCCTTTGATGCAGGAGTCGCTGTCAGGAGGTGAACGTGGAGAAGGTCTGGGAGAAACCACAGATGGTGGACTGGACCTCCATCAGGTGTGAAGGGGTCTTCATAGAAGGGTGTCAAGAAGTCCTGGAGGCTAAAGCGAAATACTGTAAAACATGAAGAAGGAGACTCAAAGGAATGTGGTGAGAAGGAACGATAAAGAATAATAATAATAATATTAATAATAATAATAATAATTAATAATTATAATAATATTAATAATAATAATAATATTAATAATAATAATAATCATAATAATATAAACATTTAGTCCAAATATTATCAGAATGGAAGGAGAAACATTCCAAGAATAAAATCATTGTTTTATCAAAATTCTACGCCAATAAAGTCAAAACCACCAAAGAAATAAAAAAGTCGTAACTTTGGGTATAAAGTCGTAATTAGAACAAAAGTTCTGAGCGAGGGGAAGAAAGTTGCGATATTACAAAAACATTGTTACTATTATTATTATAATAATCATATTTATCATAACGGGATGAAAAGTTACGTTTTAGAAGAATAAAGTCGTGTTTCTGAGAAAACGGGAAAAATGACGAGGAAAAAAGTTCGTGAAAGTTTTGATTTTATCGGGTGAATACCGGAGGAGTCTCCGGAGTCAGAACCAGGACCCGGGAGAATCTTGGTGAATTTAAGATTTATTTAGGTTTGATAGATGAAGAAATGATGAGAGAATGTTCTGGCAGATTAGAACCGGGACGGTGTCGGTTCTGAGGATCCATCAGCGTTTTCTTCATGCGTCCAAATCTTCAACCACAGAAGGAAAACATTGAGAATATTTGGCGTCATGAGTAAACGCTGACCTGTCCTTCAGGAGGACGATGTGACGTGGATCTTAGCAGACGTGGACCAGAACTTTAGCCCTCGGGTCCGACACATTTATTAAAACAACATAATATTATGGGATGACACCAGGAGCTCGTTGGGTCCGGGTAGATTTGATGGTTGAGCTCTACGTCTGATTCTTGACCCCCCGACTTCCTGTTAGCGTGTAGAAGTACTCAGAATACTTCCAGTACTTTGCTTCTGCTGGTTCTGTTGTCTTATTTGAAAACGATTACCTCTCTTGTTTTGTTTTGTTCTTTTTTAATCAGACATCCATCCAACTTTTGTTTTAAGCTGTTCATCATCTCAGGTACAAAATCACAAAACCAGACAAAAGTGGATCAAACACTCAGTTCACCAGTCCACCGGCGGACCCGACCCACCAGCTACAGTACCAGTGGTCTGGTTGTTCTGATAGGCCTCAGGAGGACGTGGAACGGGTCTTTGAGTCCTGTGATTCCTGGTATCTGTTAGTGGACGATGGTTTTGATTCTGCCTCTTAAAGTTCTGTTAAGTTCTGGTACCCGGACTCAGAGCTCAGAAGAACCACATCTGGACCAGTGGAGCCGCTCCAGCCGTTGAAGCAGCTGGCATGGGACTCAAGACTGTTTTAGATCAAAACTGAAATGCTTTTACTTTACATCATGAATAAGTTCTGTGAAAATGGTCCTGGTACCAAATCATCAAGTGCAAACACTGTTGTTTTTGTGGCGGGGTCACTGAGAAGACCGACCCGGTAGTGTGGATCTGTGCTGATCACGGTAGCAGTGCAACGACTCTCCAGTTCTCTGGAGGAGCATCTGCAGCACATTCAGAACCAGAACTCAGTGTTTCTGTTCTGCTCTCCTTCGGGTGAGCGGTTCCGGTCCGCTCTTCTTCTCCTGATTGTTTCGTCTTGAGATGATTGATTAAAAATGTCCTTCAACTGTCCTTGAGTCTTTTCTGATGCAGTTTTTTTTACCCTTCTGGTGTTAAAAAGAAACTTTATTCAAACACGTCCAGCGGACAGAAACGGTATTTCTGACATTTGAGGAATTTGAAGCATTTTGATGTTGATTTATTCTTTCATGCCTCCATTAAAGAAGGTGTTTAAAACAAGCAAAGAAAGGGTTCTG
>VRLP01008455.1:0-16662 GCA_009660295.1 Lophius piscatorius
GAATTACGCTGGATAGGTTGGCACAATGGAACAACACGATCTGGCACAGGTGGGGAGGGGAGCACAGCTTAAATACACCGAAGCAGATTCTTAACAGGACACAGGCTTTAACAATTAAGGGTGGAGACGCAATCAGGAAACAATATGACAACAAACCCAATTACAAGGCATGACATAAATAGTGGGACTCTTTCACCAATATCTTTCCAATGACTCCTTAAAATAATTCCTAAGGAATCTTAGGAAGAGAAAACAGCTAATGGGCTGCCTTATTTTGTAGTGTCAGTAGCGTACATAAAATAACAGACATCATTTACACGTTCAGTGGATGCTGGATCAGGAAGGGGGCGCACAACATGACAACATGCACCCATGTCCCGCTCATGCGCTGCTTCATGTCTGATCCAGACTCTTTCACAGACAGCATATACACTGGTCACAACCTTTAACACACTAAAAAAAACACAAATAAGAAAACATTAGTCAATACTAGAATCTTAATAAGAACTGCTTAAGTGGGGTTTAAGAAGAAATTTGTGTCTGTTCCCTTTCATGATCGACGGAGAGGACCAACTGTTTCAGTTTCTGGTAACCTGCTAACCTGGCTAACAGTACCAGTATTTGTAAATGGTGACATTGTTAATGGACTGTACTTATATAGCCATTTCTAGTCTGCTTGACCAGAGTACTTTACAACGCAAGCCAGCTAGCATTCACCCATTCACACAAATATTCATACAGTGATGTAGAGGCTGCCATGCAAGGCACTGCCTGCTCATCAGGAGTGATAATAATTCAAGCTATCATTCACATACCAATGAAACACCCATTGGGAGCAGCTTTTGGTTCAGTATGTTGCTCAAGGACAGTTCAACATGTGGACCGCTGGGTCCGGGTATCTAACCAAAGACCTTCAGATAAGTGGATGAGCAATGGACTCTACCAACTGAGCTACCGTGGGCTCTCCCAAGCTACGCAAGCTCCACTAGATCCGCTTTGTAAATCAGTTTTATCTTCCGCATAATGATTTGAGATACGTTTTATACCGGATATCATTCCTGCCGAAACCCTCCCCATTTATTGGGACTTGGAACACTGATTTGTGTCACAGGCTCCGGCCTCGATTTGTGGCCTTCGAGGCCGATGTGTCCAGCTACTGTAAAGCATTTTGGTAAAATGACACCATGAATATGTTGGCTACAAGATGGATTAATAAATAAATAACAAAACCACCCAGTAGACTAATAGATTAAGCATCAGCCTCCGGAGCTGGGAATTCTGGGTTTGAGTCCCCCCTGCGTCATCTCATTTGGCAGGTGTAGCTAAGGAGATTTGCTGGTCTTACCCCAATCAGAAAGTTACCGTATCAATTTCCTTATCTCCAATTTCATCCCCAGACACCTCACATGGCCCACACATTGCTCGGTCAGAGATGGTCAAAATGCAGAGCCCTGTTTTTCTCTATGTTGTCCTACGTACACCGAATAATAAAGGGTAAACGTATTTATTATTATTACGAAGAAAGAATGTAGAACAAGTTAGCTGGCGTGGGGTAAAGCAGGAGTAGAAGGAAGAGCGTGGGATGGAGAGGAGGATTTAACAGAGACGGTTAGAAGATGAAGAATGGAATGAAGAAGGGCCCTGATGACAGGAAGGTTATTTAAGCCTCCACTAATAGATGCTAGGAAGCCATCAATGAGCAGAGACCTACACTGAAGGTCAGCCTCAGCCTTTTTTGTCATTACTCCTTTTTCTATTACGTGTCTACAATGCCAACACGGAAAAAGGTGTTTGTATAATTTTATTAATTTTATAATGTCAACAATTTTTTAATCTTTCAATTAATTATTTTGACAAGATGCTTTTGATGTACTTTTAATCTTGTATCGTCTGTCGCCGGTCCCTCACAACAGCATGGGCATACACTGGATCTGGTTTTAACGTGTGTTCTACCTGTTTTTAATTAATGTTGTGATGCTGTCTTCTCAGATCACGCGTCTGTTTTTTTTTAGTTAACTCTAATATTAGATTGTGAGCACAGTGCACTGTGGCCGTGTTGTTAAACCCACCACTGCTGCTTAGTCTCATCTGCATTTAAAGAATCCATTCAATCTGATAGTCGGTCCTGTTTTAGCACTGAGGCTTAACCCCAATCATTTATCTCACGAGATGTCGTGCTACGAAATGAGCGTGCAGGAGAGCTAAGCTCAAATGGAAGAAAGAAAAACTGCTAGTGTCTTATAGATATTCTGAAAGAAAGTTGGAGAAGATCAGAGGAATGTTAAATCTGGAAAGACCAAACAGATCAAACTTACCCCTATCTGCTTGTTTGGAGGCGTCCACTGATGCTCGTGAAGATTTTCTTCACTTTTTGGTTGAGTAAATTGCCACAGTTAGGGCTAACAATTCCCTCCCTTCATCTTAAACATCTTGTGCTGTTATTGGATCTGCTGTTTTTAATCAGTTGGAGTCTGTATCTCTTACTTGTTTAACGAAAATTGCTGCACAACTTTGAATTGCCGGCTATCCAACAGATGTTGTCCCGTCTTTCCTTTTTTTCCCTCTTTAAGTCTGGGAAACTATTGAACCAATTGTCCAAAAAATTATAAATAGTAGTCTTTTGCTTTAGGTGTTGTTCCACCCTGCCTTAAACAAGCAGTGGTATAACCATTAATTAAGGAATCCATTCTTTCCAACTTGAGGCCTATCTCTAAACTCCCATTGATGTCCAAAATTCTAGAAAAAGCTGTACTCGTACAATACAGTCATACTTTTTTAAATGTAAATGTTTGGTTTTAAAGCCCCTTCCAGCACATAATCTAAACTTTTAAGAGTTTTCAATGATGTTTTATTAACAGCAGACTCTTGTGATTTTGCTATTTTAATTTATATTAATTTACATCTAACAGCTGCTTTTGAAAAGTGGATCATAGCATTCTCATCTCTCGCCTTGAGCACTTTGTGGGTATAAGAGGCATAGCTTTACAGTGTGTTAGGTCTTACTCGTCAGGGAGAAGTTTCAGTTTGACTAAGTGACTGTGTTTCATTCAGTGCTGCCTCTTCCTCTACCAAGTCTTTCAAGGTTTTAATCTTGGGCCTATCCTTTTTTCTCAGTATTGACTCCCCTTAAGGTTGATTTCAAAGAAACACTGCATCTCATACCACTTCTAAGCAGAAGATTCACAAATCAACCTGCCATTGAAGTTTATTACGCCAGTTCATATATATAGCATATATAATGTGAATAAAATTTGTCCAAGCACAAATCCCTTTGGGTAACTTTGCTATGCTTGGAAGATTCATCATTAACAAATCAAACAGAAAGCTGACACAAAAATAAGACTAAAACCAATTTAATTTAGTGCCTATTATATATACAAAATAGCCTCTACATATACATATAAAAGGGCTACTAGCCAATTTTAATGATCCATCATTTAAAAGAAGAAGAAAGCCTTTATTTATCACATACAGCCATACACAGCATCTTTATTTTGCAAAGTGATATACGCAATCACCTGCTTTTGTTGTTATTGTTAATATTAATATTAATAGAATAAGTAGTAGTCGTAGAAGTAGTTGCGACAGCAGTAATAGTATTATTTTAGTATTTTTATTATTAATTAATTAAAAGTCTACATTCTGTAACAGTGCTGATACTCAGTAGATGAAATAAAATGTAAAGTTTACGTTTTTACCTGATTTACCAGCAAATAACTCCCTTCAGGGTTCACCACCACTATCTATTTCCATTCTACAGACAAACTCACATTATTCCTTTTCACTTCTCTTGCACAAACAAACTCATACAACACAATTAAATGAACAATCACATTAATTTTATTTATATAGTGCAAATTCACACAAATGGTTTTTCAAGGTACTTTCAAACAAGAGCAGGACCGACGGTAGCTCAGTTGGTACAGTTTTCGTTCACTTATCAAAAGGTCAGTGGTTCGATACCCATTGCGGGGGGCGGGCCACATATCGACGTGTCCCTGAGCAAGGGGTTCAGTAACCCCAACTCCCAATGGCTGTTCCATTGGTTTGTGAATGTGGCATGAATAGTTACCGCTCCTGATGAGCAGGTGCTGCCGTATATAGCAGCCTCTGTCACACCGTATGAATGTTTGTGTGAATGGGTGAATGCTGGTTCGCATTGTGAAGTGCTCTGAGTTGTGGAGCAGACTAGAAAAAGCACAATGTAAGTACAGTCCATTTACCAGTTAGACCGTACTCTTTCTCCTTTGTTTTGATGAGACCCAAACGCCTGGCAACTATAATAATAATACATTTAATTTATAAGGCACTTTATTACTTCTATCACTTATAATAATACTAATATTACTACTACTACTACTACTAATATCAATAATAATAATAATTATTATTATTATAATGTGATTGGTGCACATTATCTAGGTCCACAGCAGCAGAAGCAGCCCTGAACCATGTGACCCTGCAGATTGATTAAGTACGAAGACTCCATGGAATAAGTCAAATGAGTAACATGTATTAATGGATTCTAGTGAAGATTACACTGTTAATACCTGTGATATTACTTCTGGATAGTCAAACTTATAAATTTAAAAGGGTTTGACTTAGGCTTCCCCCAAAGCAGCATCCACTATCTGAATGTATTATTTCTCATCAACGAAAAAATTTACGAGCTTCTTTTCGTTCAATAAGGTCACAGTTGTTGTGCAATTATTAATTTCTGTATAAACCTTTCCTACATAAAATAAACACCATTTGTATTTTACATCCACAGGTAATATCTGCACACATATTTGATCTAAGATATATAGCTTATATATATATATATATATATATATATATATATGTATGTATTCTTTTTTTTTTTTGTCTTTTGTGACTGAAATATAATTTTGAATTAATTAAAGAATATTAATAAAAATTAAAACCATTTTAAGTACTTTTTAAGGCCATTAGAAATAAATTTAAGACCACATTAGCAGGAAAATTTGTTGAATACTGAAGGAGTACTGGGACACCATTTACCTGAAACTAATAAACAGTAAACTAAATTACTCATTGAATTCAAGGCTATTATTTTATGACCTACTAGATCATATTCAAGACTTTGCACATGATGCCACCACATATTTTATGACTTTATGAGGCCGCAAATCCATATGGTGAAATTTTATACTTTTTAAGGCCCCACGGAAACCTGTTTCTCGAATCCTGTGAGATGATACCCCTGATCAAAGTTTTCACAATGACTGAACCTGAGACCTTGGCCATAGAGCTATTTGAAAAACTACCTGAGTAAAATTTTCAATTTTATTTCCCAATGGTAAATTAATTAAATTTAGTAATCAAGGCGGCAATCAAGCTTATCAGGTCGTCACAGTCACATCAAGAGGCCGTTATGAACTTGTCGCACAGAAAGTCTCCCTCTGAAGATTGAGGGCGGGATGTGAAGGGCGTTGACATCCTAGGTCAGAGTTCAAAACTCATGGGTCATACACGGGGTTGTTGAAGTTTCCTAAAGCACTCTATTCTTCATCCAGAAGAGATCTGTGGGATGCACGTATCAGAAAGACCACAGGGAATCATTCATATATTGGAAAACATGACAGTTTATCTCATTATGAAATATAAAGATGACCACAAAACTGATGTGTTTGTTAACAAACATTTTAGATCTGCTCCCACGACAAATACAATCTCTTCATTAGAAGAAATCCTCTAATGATCAGATACAGCCACCAAAAGTACAACATAATGAGATTATTTCTCTGTATTTGACCCAACAAACAAGGTTTTTAATAAGTCTCTTGTTTATTTGAGCTGAAATCACATACTTCGTAATTTTGGAGTCCTGTCACTGAAATAATTCTATTTTTGCAAACATCTTTAATTTTCTGTAGAAACACCAAAGAACAATTTTCAAGCCTAGATTTAGTCATATTTGGCTATCAATGAAGGCTGACAAGGTTTTGAATAAGTTTCATGTGTATTTGAGCTGAAATCACAGAATTTGTCATTTTGGAGTCCTCTGGCTGAGGTAGGCCTTTTTTTGCAAATCAATTAATCAATCAATCTTTATTTATATAGTGCCAATTCACAACAACAGTTGTCTCAAGGTGCTTTCCAAACATTTCATTTTTCTGAAAAAGCTATGAGCAACAAGTTTCAAGCCTAGATTTTTTTTCATATTTGTCTATCAATGAAGGCTGACAAGGTTTTGACTAAGGTTCATGGGTATTTGAGCTGAAATCACAGACTTTGTAATTTTGGAGTCCTCTCACTGAAATAATTCTATTTTTGCAAACATCTTTAAATTTCTGCAGAAGGGCCAAAGAACAAGTTTTGAGCCTAGATTTGGTCATATTTGGCTATTAATGAAGGCTAACAAGGCTTTGACCAAGTTTCATGTGTATTTGAGCTGAAATCACAGACTTTGTCATTTTGGAGTCCTGTCACTGAAGTAATTCTATTTCTGCAAACATTTTTAATTTTCTGCAGAAGCGCCAAAGAACAAGTTTCAAGCTCAGATTTAGTCATATTTGCCTATCAATGAATGTTGACAATGTTTTGACTAAGTTTCATGTATATTTGAGCTGAAATCACAGACTGTTTCATTTTGTAGTCCTCTCGCTGAGGTAAGCCTATTTTTGCAAACATTTAATTTTTCTACAAAAGCGCTGAGGAACAAGTTTCAACCCTAGATTTAGTCATATTTGGCTATCAATGAAGGTTGACAAGGTTTTGACTAAGTTTCATGTGTATTTGAGCTGAAATCACAGACTTTGTCATTTTCGAGTCCTCTCGCTGAGGTAAGCCTAATTTTGCAAATCAATCAATCAATCTTTATTAATATAGCGCCAATTTACAACAACAGTTGTCTCAAGCATTTTGAACTAAATAATGAATATGTTTAATTATTTGAAGCTGGTGGTGTCGTGTGATATGTTAATATCAGTGACTTTAATAATATATACTAATAATTTTTTCGACAGTAATGTACTGTCGCTGAACATATCTGTTTTAGTAGCAGTTTAAGCTGACATCTCTGCAGCTAAAACTAGATAAAAAAACAAAAAAATAAATTAATATTAAGAAAAATAGATAATGAGTACACATATGCCCCCTCTACTAGAAAAATGTAATGTGTGCTGATAACACCAGATAAAATTAAAAAAAGAAAAAAGAAGAAGAAACCCAAGCTTGTCTTAGTGAAATTTAATTGAATTCCATTTTTTTTGAGGAGTTGGTGATCAACTGTAGATCAAGCGGTAGAGCGAATCCAGTTGTAATGTAGTATTTCTTCTTATTGGAAGATTGTTAAAAACAAAAAACAAAAAATAAAATTGAAAAGAAATATTTACACAGCAGAATTAGAATTCCATTACTTCATGTCATGTGTGGAGGGACTGAATGCCAAAATTAATCCTATATTTGTTTACCTGTTGCATAAAAATGTTGATTGATTTAAATATTTTACAGTCCAAAAGTATTACTTGAACATATTATGCTCACTGGATATGAGCCATTTTGAGTTATGTATTACATACGCAAAAGAAACTTAAAACAGCGCCCCAACTATCAGGGGTTTTTGCATAACCTTAGTGTCTATGGACAGAGGTAAGACCTAAAATAATTGTCAGTAACATTTACATTTTACTAAGTGAGTAATCTGCAACCTAACCTGAAAAATAACAGTATTTCTATCCTCGTCTGATTTTTTCTTTATTTGATGAAAAAGACTATTAAATCATTATATTACTGAAAAAAACAAACAATCAATTTGCTCAGGAACTCTTTTATAATTACTGCATCAAATTTGATAGCAATAATTCAAAATACATCTTATTCAACACAGATTTTGGGATAGGACCTGGAACAATCTCCATTTGGACCCGTTAGATTGCCAAAATCTGATAGTACCAAAATCTGCCCAAAATGGGAATTTGAACCCAGAGAGGGTTTTTGGCTGCAAAACACCACTTATGTCAACTAAGGAGAACTTTTAAATTCCGAAAATGATTGTAGCTCACTACTCATTATTAATGACATTAATTATAATGACATTATTCATTATTAATTAACATATTTTTATAATTATTATTTTTATATCTCACCATATTCTGTAGTAGTAGAGCCCACCCAACACCAGGCTGACTGATATGATGAACACTGAAACAATGGCTGCAATACTTCCTGCAGAAACAGAGAGATTTTAAAAAACAATGTTAAGTCCGACAATATAGATTTTCTCACCAGAAAAATGTAATCCTTAATTGCATAATTTTCCTTTGTAGCATTACTCATCACACACCAGGTGAAGTAATGCACTAATTGTAGGTCCGTTCTTTTACTTTTCTTGTTCCTCTGATATCATATTTAACAGGTATTTATTGAAAAAAAAAAAAATCTCGCAAAAACAGGACAATCAGACACAAGCTGAACTGTAGCCTAATTGCCACAGGTAACTCAATAGTCTGTATAAGCATATTTCTGGTTCACTGTTTGATATTTACATGCTGTTGTTTATTAGACTGAAACCATCATACCAATGTAAAAAGTGTCATCAGTTTTTACAGCCCACGTGAAGGAAGGCAAAAATTGTAGATAGAATAGAACTTTTTCTTTTCACAGTTCACAATGTTGTGGACATTGGAAGGTAGGGTTGTGTTCAAAAGCATAAGCAAGATATTCTCTTTCTAAAGAGCTGCAGAGCTGCAGTTAGAACAAACAGAGACATGTTATGAGGTGAAGGATGTGGAGATAAATTCTGACTTTGAAGAATAGTTTGAAGAAGAGTTCAGCATGCGTACCAGGAAGAGCCCTGTACTCAGTCAGAGGAAACTAACCCCAGCCTTCCATGGGCCCTCAACCACCCAAAAGCAGTATACAACAGGAACAACATCTCAGGCCCAAGGTTAAAGCCCCTTGTGATGCATCATGTTGTTTTCCAGGGACTCCTAAATGGTCATAATCTTCTGTAAGAAAACAAGCAATCTTAACTCATGATGTCATAAGAATGGTGGCAGGTCTTATGTTTTTTTTTTACGGTCTTACGTTTTTTTTAAACATTAATCTGCATGAGATACATGATAAATAAGGTCATAGCTGTTTTCAGTATTGTTTGAGGAGAAGTTCGATCATAAAAATGGGTTTATACGGACAGCCCAATTCCGATTAGATTCAGGGAAAGACGTCTAATCAGAAAGACAATGCTGCATGTAAACACCTTTCTGAGTGGAAAGAACCTTTCCGAATTAGACTTCATTCCTTTGCAAGGAGGTAGTCAAAATCCTCTCTGAAAACCTTTCTGATAGCCAGTCGCTGCATGAATACTCTGTACGGAAAGCTTTCTGTTCGTGCCCACTGTCGTGACGTAATGCTCCGCTAAATTTATTCTGCGCCGCAACGCATTTTAAAAACGGCAACTTCAAAACAGTACAGGTCTGCATCTGAGAGTGATTTATTCATTGCAACTTTGAAATATTTTAACATATTTGGATGGTTAGATGTGTGAAAAGTCCCTTCTGCGCATGCATTCTGTCGTATTCCTCTCCTGGGCGCTTGTTGGCGGTCGGCGCCCAACTCACCGAAGCATTATCCCCACTTTATGAACGAGAGTGTGGCTCGATTGCGTATGTATGAAAATGTTTCCGATTAGGTGAGTCGCTGCATTTTAACACCGGGTCGGAAAAGATTACAAGTCATGTAAACAGGCGACGGACATTTCAAATCGGAAAGGTTTCATTCGGAAAGGAGAAAAGTGTAAAGTGTAAACCGTTTTGGTCAGCACATGTGAATGGGCTGTCATCTCCATGCCAACAATGCGCTGATAGGCTGTTACTGGGTCACTGACACAACAAAAAGCAACTGAGTGCCCACCAAGAGTGGCGTAGATGTTGGGTAAGCACAAGATGCCTTTTTCACTCAATAAGCAGCAGTGTTTGACACAAAATAGTTTTTCATTGCACTTTGATTCCTGAGATCTTGATATATTTGTTTACCAAAGCATTCTTTGGAGGGTTTTGTTTTATTTGAGTATTTATTTGAATTTATGTCAAAATGGAAATGGCATTTTATTTTATTTTAGTATGTATTTTTTAGTTTTTTTTGAATGAAAAGGAATTTCTTCTTTGAATATAACGGCTATAATAGTATTATGTATTGTGGTTTGACCGACTATAATAAAAGGACCTTTGACTCGTTTTTTGTGGACCTTTAAGATTTGTATTTGACCCTCTACAGGGTCACACAGAAATCAACAAAGCAAAAAAACGGTCCAGTTATCCCAGACAGAAGACCATTACTGAATCCATAATACAGGACCTCATCATTTCATGAAACATGCCTCTGTCTTTGATGGCAAGGCTAGCTTCCAGTAAGTCAAGCCACCATAGCTAGGGGTGTGAGAGAGCTGGCAGCAGACTAAGAGTTCAAGATAAAATCCAGAATTAGAAAAAAACAGCACTGTGTCTGTGACTTTGGATAAAGTTGGCTGTTGAAAGAAAGTATAAGAGGGCTCTCATACTTTACACTCCTCAGTATGCTGACTACAACTTGTCACCTGGTCAGTTTCATGAAAACACTGCAGAAGATACTCCAATGCTCTATTTAGGGGATTTTCGACAATGTCAGAATGGATAACTTCTCTGCAGATCTTCCATTTGGTGATTTGGTCTATATGATTTCAGGACAACTAGACCCATCTTTCTGCTTCTTTTGGCTAGAGCAAGATGTCCTCGAACTAGATGAGATCAAGAGTTAGGTGAAGGACATGATAACAGGTAGCAATCAATACACAGTGTTTCACACTTTGTCATTGTTAGGAACTTCCCTGGGGTTTAGCTTGGGCCCAGGCGCAGACACAAGACGCGGCAGAGCAAGTGCAAAAATATTTATTATAAACAAGAGGGCACGAGGCAGGGAATCAAACTGCAACAAAAAAATACTAGGATTAACTTACTACACACTGGGAGAAGGCTGGGACACGTGATGACATGGGGGAACATCATACAACGAACTGGCACAGAAGGGAAGGTGAGGAAAGACTATATACACTGACGTAACTAGACAATGAGACACAGCTGGAGGGGAAACACAGGTGAACACGATGAACAATCACAGGACAGACACAGAGGGAGAAAGGAAAACAAGTGAAACACACAAAAAGGCAATACAAATCAAAATGACAGACTTCCCCTAATAATAAATAAACACAAAGTCTTGACAGTTATCACATTAGGCATTAACATCAATATGTTCTTATTTATGCTTACTTATCATTGATTTATTAACTTGACCGATACCACTGTTTGTGGTGTATATTAACGTAATTTATTGTAACTAACCACTTTTTCAGACCTCAATTCCCTCTCATGTGTTTTCATCCTAAATCACAGTTCTCTGTTGGCAAACAGTTCCAGTGACGGTATTTGTTATTGTGTCCCAACAGATCCGGTTTGGAAATCAGTTTTGTTTTGCTCTGTTCTCTTGAAAATATTTGTAATTAAACCAACGGAATGTTGATTGTCATACATTACATACAACAAACTGATTTAATGCCATGCTACCAATGCATGTATGTAGTAGCAATTAAACTTTATTTGTAGAGGAAAAACTAAGTTTCTTTTCTGATTAATCAGTTTTGGTTAAACATCACTTAATTAGAAGTAGTGATAATGCAAAAAGATTATTGCAAACTGTTGCATTAATGATGTTTGATAGGCCTAAACATTAGTATTTACAGTCTACAACTAAGGTAAGGTTTTGAATCCAGGACTTAGGGTTAGGGTTAGGGTTAGGGTTAGTAGTATTTTCCCCGTGTGGTATTATTACTTTTACACAAGTAAAGGATCAAAATACTTCACCAATGATGGTAACAAACTGAATTCACAAACAAACTGCGTTAGGGATCCCAGACTGCATGATCTCAGACTCCAGAGGTTCAAACTAAAGTTGAACCTGCCTGTAAATCATGACTACTGATTTACAGAGCAGCACTTATCTACAAGAGAATGCTGGTCATATAAGGTCATTATATTACAGACACATCATGAAACAAAAGATTAACCGAATACAATCTGAAACAATTTGATATCCTCTGCATCAAATTTGATGGAAATAGCATAGAAAATTTTGAACAGAGAGAGGGATTTTGGCTGTAAAATACCACCTATGTCCATTAGGAGAAGCTGTATACACATACTACAACCTTTGGCCGTGGCACAAACCAAGGGCTTTATAAAAATCTACCCTTTTGCATATAAAAAAGAAGAAAAAAATAGGTAAAAACTTGATTATGGTACAGTATGAAATCATGAGCTCAATCAGAAGACATAACATGCGGTTACCGTCACAGTCCTACAACACCTCATGTTTTGGAAATGGTTGTTCAGCTTTGAAGGAGTCAGGTTAAAAGGCAGAATGCTCAGTGAGATGTCATAAAAGTTCCGAGCCATGTGTTATAAGAAGTAAGGGAACGGATATTTTCAGCATCACTCAACGTGAGTGATGCTGAAAAGCCGGTCCACGCGTTTGTCTCCTCCAGACTGGATTACTGTAACGCACTTCTCATCGGGATCCCTGATAAAAGTCTTCAAAGACTACAATATGTTCAAAACAGTGCTGCAAGGATCCTGATGAGAGTTCGTAAACACGAACGCATCACCCCCGTTCTTCATTCCCTTCATTGGCTTCCCATCTCCACCAGGATTGATTATAAGATCTCTCTTCTCACTCACCAGTGCATCCATGGCAACACACCCCCCTACCTAAAAGAACTACCCACCCCACTGACCTCAACACAATCCCTCCGTTCTACCCACTCATACCGCCTCCTCCTTCCCCGGACTAAGGTTAGCACCATGGGTCTTCGGGCCTTCTGTTCTGCTGCCCCTCGTCTGTGGAATGCCCTCCCTGACCATCTGAGGGCTCCACAGACGACTGACACATTTAAAAAAGGACTTAAAACTTTCCTTTTTAGCAGAACCTATAATTTTAATTAACATTGCTGCTTTTTGGTCAGGTTTTTATATAGTTATTATTTTATTTTTTTATTGATGCTTTTATCTGCTTTTACTTTGTAGCACTTTGAAATTTGATCCAATTGTAAAGTGCATTATAAATTAAATGTATTATTATTATTATTAGATAACAGGTAAAAAGTTCTTCAAAGGTTTTGCACAGGAAGTACAAAGTACAAAGCTACATAACAACAGCGTAATCCTAGATATGTCGGCAGAAAGAGCAATTAACCCTTCAGTCTCACTAAGGGACAGTTTTAGTCTTTTCACAAGTTTCACAGTTTCAGTATGTCGACATTTTGAAATCCCTAAAGTTGGGAAAAGTAAGTGTTTTTTTTAAAATCATTATTAAATGCCCAATAAAATACAGTAATATCGTAAAATCATCAAAAAATAAATTTCATTCCAAAATAGTAAACACTTAACATTTAGCATATGGTAAACAAAATTTTGTTTTAAAAATAATTTCCTCATTGTGAAAAACAAAATTAAAATATAACAACAACACAAGGTCATCATGTAAATAACGATTTAAAAGACTAAATTGCCTAAAATCCAAATTTAATATTTAGATGTAATAGTTAACATTTTAATTTAACATTTAGAATTAAATTTTTAGATTTAGATTTAACATTTAGGTTTAGAATAAAATATACAATTAATATCCAAGATTTGAATTTAATATTAAAGATTAAGATTCAGATTCAAGGTATAGCCTGATAAAGTGAAGGATGACGGTTAAACCTTTGAGAAGCAGATATATAACTGACGCAAGCTATGACTTGTTAAGAGTGAGTTTATTAACATAAAAATAAATTAATTCAATGGAAATAATTGGGGATATATTTTTTAAAAACGCAAAAGCGCACGAAAAAACAAAATCATTTCTCCTTTGGACTTGAGTTTAAGATGCCAGCATAAATTACATAACTGATACTAAGATTCTGTATTGAATGGCTTCTGTTTTCATTCAGTCAGCTTGTTAAGACTGAGGAGCATAGTCCATGTGAAGCTTAGGAGGAAGCTGCTGTCATTTTACACATTACAAACTGATTAACACCATAAGTAGGTCAGAGAGAAGGAAGAAGTATTCCTACAAACATCCTCAATAAAAGATCTGTGATCAACCCTGCTTGGAAACGTCTAACATGCTGAGAGACATGACTGGGGATTTATAGAAGGAGGAAACATTTACAGCAGAAATTAATGGCCAATTTGAAAACCTTCAGTTTCCAGAATATATGTGTTCTACATGACAGACCAAAAGACAGACAATTAAACAGAGAGATAGAAAGACATGCAGATAAACAGATGGACAAGCAGGTAGGCAGGCAGGTGAGCAGACAGATAAAACCAGACAGACAGGCAAACAAACGTCATTACACTACTCAGCTACAACATTAATTTAGAATGAAACTGGAAATATTCTCAGAAAACATTATAGGTGCTTGATGGTGAAAATAAGGAATCTGTATGAACTTGGACTGTTAAACTGTGTGAAAATGAACTGTTTGACCGATGAACCTTTATTGTTTAACTGTAAGATCATGGGCTGTGTCACTGCATGAATCTGCTCTGTTTAATGTATAAATTAGGACTGTTTAACTAAACGAATCATTAAGTACCTGTAGAAGCCATATTAACAATAGGAATTTCAGCAACTTTCAGTAAAGCAGTTTTGATAACAATTGCAAATTACTACTGAAACAAATATAGTTGCTCAGTAGCTATATCTGTCGGATCAGAAAATCTGTATTTCGATCCTCTGCCTGCCCCTGCTGTCTACTTGCTATATGATATTTGAATATAGACCAATTTGACCCATAGGGGGGAACAGGCTCTGCTCTGACCTATATTTGACCTATCCTCCGGGATAGGTCAAATATAGAGAAATAACTTCTGATGTTGTCCTGTATGTATGTGCTGTGTAGGACTAGGTGACATTTTTAGCCCACATTAGCATACCAGGTATCTAGCGATGGAAAGGAGGGAGGAACTGCTCCCTCTCCTCTATACATCAACGAAGCAACTGTAGAGATGGTGCCCTGCTTCAAACACGTCATCAACACCTTCACCTGGCATAATATAACACCTCAAGCATGATCAAAAAGGCTCATCAACAACTCTATATCCTGAGGAAACTAATGGGGGAAGGGCTGAACGCCAACATCCTCAGATAATTTCACAGATGTGTGGTGGAGCATACACTGACTTCCTGTACCAGTGTGTAGTATGCTAGCTGCAAGGTGGCGGAGAAGGAGACGCCGCAGCGGGATGGTTAAATCTGCCAAAAAGATGGATCAGATGCAGCTTGCCGACCGTCTCAATGGTACACCAGCAGATGCAAGGAGCAATGCGGCCGGCATCATGAGAGATTCCAACAACCCAGCACATCGACTGTTAGTTCCCCTGCCCTCAGGCTGGGCTTCTGTATTTGTATTTTGCACTTTCAAGACGCTTCATTTCCTGAATGTTGACTGTTTAATGGTTGTTTATTGGTTTTGTATTGCTTTTATTAGTTGAGGCCATTTATTTATTCATAACCAAGAAATGTGTTCCTTATTTTGTTCTTTCATGTTTCATGAGCAGAATGACTAATAAAAATGAAATCTTTATTTTATAGAAATGTAATAAAAATTTAAATCTTTAAATATTGCTTACCTGCTTAACACTTAACCAAGTTAGAGTTGTATACTTGATTACTGGCGTGGCTGTGTCTAAGTCTTTTTACTGAGAAAAACATTTTTTTAGGAGGTAAAATTGTAATATAGCTAGAATATTTGTCTGAGTTGACTAATTCCGAGAGTAAGGTAAGAATTTTACATGAATAAAGGTGAAATATTTTGATAATTAAGTTGATAGATTTGAGGATAAAGTCAAAAATTCAGTAGAACAAAGCTGTAATTTTATTAAAATAAAGTTAAAATACCACAAAAATAAAATGAAAAATGATGGCAATAATTTTCATTTTATTTTCATAAATTACAAAGTTCATTAGATTAAAGTTGTCATTTATTTAAATGTGTAAATTTAATTCATAACATCATGAGAATACGATCAAAAACATAACTGTTTAGAGGATTTTACAACATGAGCTGGAGAACAACTAAAAATAACCATTAACGCATTCAACAAATTACAGTTCAAACCACATACCAAATATGAAGAACTCATTGTTCTGTTGACATATTGAATTTAAAGAAGGCTTTTATCCATTGTTCAATTTATCTGAGTTTAAATTAAAAAAAACCTGTGTTTAAATTGCTACAAAAAGAAGAAGCATAAATGGAAAAAATACGTACCTGAGCTAAGACCGTCAGATTCGTTACCCTCCTGTGTCTTTAAGGTGGTTTGGGTGGTGCTGAAAGTGGTGCTCTTTATGGAGCTACTTGTGGTGGAATGGTCAGTGGTGCTGGTATTGGTGGAGGTGCTGCTGGCTGGTCGGACACTGGTGGAAGGACCGGTGGTGGCGGGGCTTCTTGTGCTGGTGGGTCGGTCAGTGGTGCTGTTTATGGAGCTGCTTGTGCTGGTGGGTTGGTCAGGGGTGCTGTTGATGGAGCTGCTAGTGCTGGTGGGTCGGTCAGTGGTGCTGTTTATGGAGCTGCTTGTGCTGGTGGGTTGGTCAGTGGTGCTGTTTATGCAGCTG
>VRLP01008456.1:0-16651 GCA_009660295.1 Lophius piscatorius
CCCGACTGGATTACTGTAACGCACTTTTCACCGGGATCCCTGATAAAAGTCTTCAAAGACTTCAGTATGTTCAAAACAGTGCTGCAAGGATCCTGATGAGAGTGTAAACACGAACACATCACCCCCGTTCTTCATTCCCTTCATTGGCTTCCCATCTCCACCAGGATTGATTATAAGATCTCTCTCCTCACTCACCAGTGCATCCATGGTAACGCCCCCCCCTACCTAAAAGAACTACTCACCCCACTGACCTCAAGTAATGGGACCAATACCAGAAGAAGTAGTAGTACCTATAGAAGAATAAGTATCAGTACCAGTATCAGTATCAGTAGTAGTAGTTGCACCAACGGTAGTAGTACCAGTACCACTATTGGTACCAATAGTACTTGTGTCCTGACTGACCTGACACTGATCAAATGCGTGTCCCGCAAGTTACAGCAACTAATACATGCACCACACAGCTGCAATACATGACTGTTGCCATGGCAAACCTATCAACAGGCATCATACACACACACACACTAAAACACACACACAAACACACACACACACTGACAGTCCAGGCCAAATTGAACACACACACTAAGAGATGTAGATCACTCACCGTCTAGGACACTGCATCGCTCTGTGTGTCTGTATGTGCGTGTGAGTGTTTGTGTGCATGTGTGTATGGGGGGAGGGGGTGTATGTCTGTGAGAGAGAGAGAATGTTAGGTTCCTATTTTGAGCATGCTAGCCAGTTAGCTTCACTGCAGCTCACTCTGTGTCAGTTTGTGTTACTACCAGTATCAACCTCCCTCCTCCATTCTCTCTCTCTCTCTCTCTCTCTCTCTCACTCTCTCTCTCTGTGGTTGTGTGCATGTGTGTGTGTGTGTGGTATTGGTCTCTATTAGCAATTGGCTCCAATCAGTAAATGTTTGTGTGTCGATGCTGTTAGCATCTCTCTGCAGCCTCTGCTGGCGTCATCCTCCTCCTTCTCCCAGCATCCTTTAGTGTGACACACAGCTGAAAAACGAAAGCTCTGACTCCCTCTGCTGGAGGGTCACCATTACCACACCATCCCAACACTATCACCACACCATCATCTCACCATCTCCACACCATCACCTCACATCACCCCACCATCCTATCACTATCACAACACTATCATCTCATCATCACAACCCCATCATCTGACCATCGCCACACTATCATCTTAATATCACCACACCAATATCTCTCTATCACCACACCATCATCTACCATCATCACACCATCATCTACCATCACCACACCATCATCTACCATCATCACACCATCATCTCACCATCACCACCCCGTCATCTACCATCATCACACCATCATCTCACTATCACCACACCATCATCTACCATCATCACACCATCATCTACCATCATCACACCATCATCTACCATCACCACACCATCATCTACCATCACCACACCATCATCTACCATCATCACACCATCATCTCACCATCACCACACCGTCATCTCACTATCATCACACCATCATATCACCACCACCATACTATCAATACACCATCATGTCACCACATTCATACCATCATCACATTACCACATCATCAACAAACTGTCCTCACGCCGTCACCACACCTTAATCTCACAATAACCAAACTATTATCTCATCATCACCACACCATAACCAGACCATCATCTCACCTTCAACACAGCCTCATATCACTATCACCACACCATCATCTCAATAAATCACCAAACCATCATATCACAATCCCAACATCCTCATATCACCATCATCACATCAACATATCACTATCACCACATCATCAACAAACCGTCATTGCCTCATCATTCACCGTCATCGCACCATTACCACCCCATCATCTCACCATCATCTCACATGACCACACCATCATACCACTGTCAAAGACCATCGCAACCCCATCATCATTACCACATCATCTCACCATCACCAGACCATGATATCACATAACCACACAATCATCGCATCGTTGTCTCACAATCATCACACAACTACCACAACAACATCTCACCATCACAAAACCTTCATCACCACACCATTAACACACCATCATCTCATCATCATCTCACCATCACCAGACCCTCATATCACTATCATTACAAAAACATATCAATATCACCACACCATCATATCACTATCAACACACCATAATCCCACCATCACCACACCTTCATCTCCCCATCACCGCACCATAATATCACCTTCACCAAACCATCATCTCATCATCACAACAACATTACCACACCGTCACCTCACCATCATCAGACCCTCATATCACTATCATACACCAACATCTCAGTATCATCACATCATCATCTCGTCATCGCCACACTATCATATCATTATCATCACCCTATCATCTCACAATCACCATACTATCATCTAAATATCACCACACCTTCATCTCACCATCACCACTTCATCAAAAACACCATCTCACCATCACCACACCATTATTATACTGTCAAAAATCGTTTTCTTGATCCTGATTGGTGATCCTGTTTACCACCAAAACCAGGGGGATGATCCCTCTGAGTGTCTCTCAGCCTTCTCCCTGTGAGAGAAATTAATCACAATATATTCATAACTTCTGGGTATTTACTCTGACAGACAGACAAACTCATCAGCATCCCGGCAGATGTAAAAGCCTTTCCACCCTTTCAACAATCAATGCGTCCCTATTATCGATGTTTTTCAGCGCTTACAGAAAATAAAGGTGCATGTGTGTGAATACCAATGAGACAGTAAAAGCTGGAGCAGGAGAAGAAGACTAATCAGACAGAAGGATAAATTCAACCAACGATTACCACTCACAGACGCTGACAGCCAAATCACTGTTGAAACATTCAGAAAGGATTTTACTGTCAAAATGATTGGACAAGTGTATTCTGAGGAGGAGGGGGCGGAGGAGACACCTCCTCCCAGCTGACTCCTCCAATACTTCACACTCCGTGTTTGTAGATTATTGCTGTCTGGCCTTTAGGTGTGTAAAAATAAATGTTTTTAGAGCCAACATGACTCTAATGTCATTTATTTCCATCCTTAAATGCCATAAACTATTGTTTCACATGCCGATGCATGACATCTCACACCACGCAGAACCACCAGAAAAAAGGATGTTCCCCCAGGAGCCCGTTGCTTTCAAAGGGACTATGATCTTTTTTCTGCAATTTAAACATATATTAAGGGGTGTCGACATATTCAGAAATTTACCAAACTGATCAAGACAAAAAAAGTTATGTGGCAAATTGACCTTTACAGCTGTTTCCCCTTGAACTCTGAAATGGGAGATATGTGTTCCTGCACGGATCGACAACATATGACCCGTGGGAAACCTACCAAAATGATGAGGAATTCAATCATTTTTAACTGAAAAGAAAAAGAAAAATTCCATTTTCCACATGTATTTTTACAGAATCCTCAGATGATCCAGATCCAGAATCACCCAACAAAGACTTCTGTCAGATTTAATCTGAATCTAACTGTCGTAAAATTGATGGTATTAAAATTGATTCAGCATCATTTAGCTGAGCTCAGTAAGTCTGACTGTGTTAGCGTTGAACTTGCGAATTAAAAATGTATTTAATCATTTCTTCTGGTGTTATCCTACGTCGGCCATTATGAACCAGTAATAATATGAACCGGGCTGGACCTGATCCGACTCACATCCTCTTCAGCTGCATCCCTGCAGATAGTTGGTCAGCATTTCAGCGGTTAGTTGCAGGATGTGGTTGTGGTACTTTTCTCCCCCCGTATATTCTGGGTTTACATGTTTTCATGCATCAGCAGAACACATCAGTATTCAAATAAGAAGAGAAAGAAAAGAACTACTAACAGTCTGAAATGTAATTTGCTTTCATTTCCAATTAAAATAATTAAAACTGAACCGAGGATTAAATCACAACTTTCTAGATCGAATTACATTTGAATTAAGCCGCATAAATATGCATAAATATGCATCACTTCAAAGTTAATTCTGTAATTTAATCACAACTTAAGTTTTTGGATCAGAATGGATAAAATGTGATGATATCACAAATTTATAACTATTAACTAATAGTTAGTTTATTAACTATAGCCCTATTCCTCCACAGGAGAAAAGGTGAGAGTCGACCTTCAGTCTTGTTTTAACAGTAGGCAGGAATGTTTCTCAGATGAGACTTCAGCTCTCATGCATTTAAACTCTAATGATTGTTTGTACACATTCTTTTCCTCTAACTTCACAGTCTGTCTATTCTGTGGGCATAAAAACAATCTCATATCAGATGGACAAGAATCCGATCTGCTAATCTGACAATACATACATAAAACAAACAATGTGTACGACATAAATAAATCGAAAAATAATGACAAATTTAAAGGTGCAGTCTGAAAAATTTGGTGGCATCTAGCGGTGAAGTTTCCCATTAAAACCCAGAGATTAGAACTCGGCCCACACTAGAACTTACGGTGCCCTTCAAGTATCAGCATGACGTCATCAGTATCCTGTCATGTGATGAGGTTCCTTTAGATGGATACATTTAGAAAATCTGTTAGTTATTTATTCTGTAAAAGTATAGTGCAAAACTAACAATTTTATTTGTTCCACGTTCTAGTAGCGTTGACAGTTTGGGACCCTGATCTCCTTCACTGGGAAGTGGAGTGCACCCAGCTGGGCCAGAGGACTTGGAAGGGATCCACCCACACTGTGGAACCAGCCCTTGCTTGTGGAGATGAATCTCTGAGGAGGACTTTGTGGACCCCACCTGTTTATCTCAATGGTTTCATGAGTCGGGTCTTGGTGTTTCCCTTATTTGATGCTGAGGTTCTTTTTTTCTTATTCTTTATAATAAGTATGATCCTCTATTGGTCAAAATCTGGGTTGACAGTCACGGCGGGGTCCCCGTCCCACCTTTCCTGAAGAGGGGAGGAGAGAGAGCGCAGCAAGCACTCGGTACACGGCCCTAAAAATGGCTCGGTCTGGCTGGGGGTCCCTGTAGCCCCCTTTTCCCAAACCTTCCCCCAAACCGTCCCCCAATCCAGTTTTCTTGTAAATTCAAAACCGCCGACATTGGGAGTAAAAAATTAAAGGAAATACAATTTGTTTTCATTGAACTTGTTTATTAATTTGACCACTTCAACAGGAAACAGTCATTTTTCCTTTGTGGATGACTACAAAAAAGAAAAAGTAACACGCACACACAGAAACTCCTGATGAGGATCCAGAAGCTCATCAGTCCAGAGGGACCGTGAGTCCGAATCCATGACAACATTATTTGAATAAAACGGTTACCTTTTGTGACAGTTCAACCTTTTTTCCTCACAGAACATCATTTTGAGGGGCTGAAAATGCAAATGTTTCTACTCAGGGAAACTTTGATGTCACACATGAGACCACGGGATGATCCTCGTCACTCGTGCGAGAAACGAAAAACCCGCACACACGAGTTTTCTCTCTGCTATTTCCTTTGCATGGTCAATCATGACGAGCATAAAGACGACAGTTCTTGAAACAAAACACCATCACTACCGCTACGATAAGCTCCTCCCCTTCATCAACATCCCACTGACAGCAGGACGTGTGTCGTCTGGTCATTCTCCACCCTGATAGGCTTTCACCCGATACCGTCAGGCCAATTTCAAATGAATCAAATAGAAAAATTGTCTTTAATCCTGTTGTTCAGGTAACCTGGCATTAATTCATAAATACTCACCACTTTCTATTGCTTTTGTAAATAACATAAAAGTCAAGTCACGTTTGATGTGAACGCAGCATCACATCTCATGGCTATGGCGTGTGCGTTCTGATCCCCTTGTGTGGACGGACCGATGACATGAACATTGATGGACGCTGCTACATAATGGCCTAACAAACAAACTGCAGCGTTTTGCACTAAAATCGTTTTTTAGTTCAGTTTTTGAATGCAGAACTTTGCAACAGTCTCTGTTTTTATCAAAACTGTTGTCATGGAAACAGTGCTGCGTATCCACTGACCATGTGAAGCCACTGCCACATGACACTTGACAGAAAACATTTAAATGGCAGTGATCCTACACCGCTCAGGACCAGGGAACATGAATAGAACAAGATCGATGGATGACTGTTGTATTTACAGTTGAACGGTTTCAGGTGGTTTCATCTGTTTCTGGTTCTGGTTCTGTACGAACCCACTCTTAAAAGAAACACGTAAAGGTTCAAATTTAATTTAGGGAGTATTCTTTGTAAAGTTCATCTTTTGACTCTTCCAAACTTCCCCCATTGGCGTTTGGGTTTTGGGATGGAATAGGAGTATAGGGGTTACATAGTTCTAATAGTCTTTCTTGGTTTTTTGGCTGGGAGAAGAAGCCCCATCTTGGCCTTTGACTCCATCAGCCTTCTCCCTCACGACGCCGAGGTTCTAGGATGGGAGGGGAGCATCATGGTTACCTTTGGTAAACTTTCTTTTACTTTTTTAGAGAAGGTTCTCTATCTTGGCCTTTGACTGCTTCAGGCTTCGCCTTAGGTGGAATGGTAGCACAAGAGCCACATCTGTCTGATTATATTTTTTGGGGTATTAGGGTGGGATGGGAGTCGTTTGGTTAAGTCTGTTATATATTTTTTCTGACCTTCTAGCCAGAAGAGGGTGTGGTCTGTCTCATTCAGCGAATCCTCCAGTTTAGAACGGAATAGAAGTCCTGGGGCAAGTTTTTGGTCAGGTTAAGGCGCCCTTCTATAGCTTTCGACTCCTTCAGGCTCTCCCCCATGATGCTGAGGGTGGAATGGGGCTACAAGGGCCACATCTGTCTGATATTCTTCTGAGGTTTTTGACCAGTATACAAACCCAATATCTGACTTAAACTCATTCAGCCCTACAACAGCTTTTGGCAATTTCGGAATTGCCCCAATTGCTCTTCAGTTTTGGGGTGGAATTGGGGTGCCAGGGTTACCTCTGTCTAATATAATTTTCTTTTTTTTGGCAGGAAGAAGGTATCCTATCTGAGCCATCTACTCCCTCAGGCTTCCCCTTTGGTGGATTGGGAAGACCAGGGCCCCATCTGTCTCATATAGCTCCTGATGGGGAGAACCTGCCCTGTCAAAGTCGTTGACTCAGTCAGACTTCTTCTGTTTGTCGGATGTTCTATCCAGGTTTTTTGGCCAGAGGTGGCGCTCTACTGTGGCCTCTGACTCTTTCAAGGGGTTTCGGCTGGAATTGGAATCTGGGACACCGTCTGTCTGATATTCTTTCCAAGTAGTTCCAATCTTGGCCTTTCACACTGTTGTGGGTGTGTGTGTGTGTGTGTGTGTGTGTGTGTGTGTGTGTGCGTGTGTGTGTGGAGGGGCGAATAATTTGTTGTTTTGTTATTAACTATATTTTGGTGGTTTGACCTGCCTGACCTCTGCAGAAATAATGTTTGAATGACAGACAGACGTAAAGACAGACGTAAAGACAGACATAAAGACAGACGGACAAATTTCTTATTTTGTGCTCTGTGGGGTTTTTCTTTTGTGCTTTGTTTTTTTTTTGTCCAATTTGGTTCAGGTCTCATGTCTCTTCATGATTCTGGTCCAGATGCCATCAATCCATTTCACACCAGAATCCAGGGGAAACAGTTTGATCCTACTGTTCCTTCTTTTCTCGTCCCAGAGAATCAATGAAACCAATGATTCAGAACCACACAGGTCCCCTGTTCCCTGTCTGGTCCTTTTAGTTCATTCTGGAACCATCTAGTGGTCCTCATTACCGGATCCGCTCCGTGTGGTGCAGGTTCCTCTGACTCATCTCATCTTTCTCAGTCTGGCTCTGTTCTCCCTGTCTCGTTTCTTCAATGAAGTGATGTAACTATAAAAGAGGACTTCCTGATCCTTCTTCCGGTTGAGGGCATAGAACCGCTGGTCACCACGATATCGTGCACAGAACTCCTTAAAGGTGGACCTATGGAGAAAGAGAGATGATTCAGGCGAGGAGTCCATTCATTTATTCAATTAGGGCAGAAAACATTTGATGATGTCATCATGATGTCACCAATTTTTGATGTCATCACTTTACTGAGGCAGTGACGTCATCATGATGCCATCGCTTTACCGGGGAAATGCTGTGATTGGATTTGTTGAGTTGGGACACCATCTCCTAGCATGTAGACCCATGTGATCATGGGAACTGCTACTAGCTACTGACCGATTAGCTACTAATCGTTAAAAACTAGTAAATGCTTTGAGATGCTAACAACAACTTGCGACTAAATCTGACAAGCTGTTTAGTGCTACCAGCCACTAACTGCTTAGCTGCTAACTGCCACAACCTGTTAACCACTACTAGCTGTTATCTGCTGTTAGCTGCTGACTACCATTAGCAGCTTACTGCTACTAATAAAGGCTAACTTCTGCTTGCTACTAACTGCTTGTAGATGCAGAATGCTACAAGTTCATAACAGCCACTAGCCTCTAACGCAGTGGTTCTCAAACTGCGTTGGTGGTGGTACGCATGCTCCCTCTAGTGGTACACGGAGGAATATCTGAAATTGCCTTCTTTTACTAAATTAAACAACATTATTTTAAAAACGTGTAATACTATCAAAATAAAAAAAAATTTGATAAATAAAGTATAAAGTATAAATAAAGTGTGGATCAGGAGGAGAATATTGTAAGCAGCGTTGTAGAAACTGCAGTTGAAGACAGGTAACGCAGCAGCATCCCTGAATCAACAGCATCGACCGGCGGCAAACGGTGAAAAACAGTAATGAGATATGACTCAGGTTACGTCACATTTGAAATATGCATTTACTGTACTGTGTTTGTATACTATATGTGTGTACTGTGTGTGTGTGTACTGTATGTGTGTACTGTATGTGTGTGTACTGTATGTGTGTGTACTGTACGTGTGTGTTTAAGTTCCAGTGCTACTCCTTGTGGTTGTGGCTTTCTAGTCAACAATAAATAATATTCTTATTGAGAATATATTTTCTTCCTGTTTGAACTACGTTTAGCTGAATAGAGTTACTTACTTCTACAAATGTATTTTTACATGGGTCATAATGGTGATACTTGGCGTGCCGGATATATTCTGAGGTGGTACACGGTGTAAAAACTTTGAGTACCACTGCTTCAACGCATACTAGCCGGGAAATGCTAATTGCTACTAGCTACTGATACTAGTTGCTACCAACTTAAAGCTATTACTATTACCAGATATAGTAGCTAACTATTTCTTGTTGCTAACTGCCATTTGCTGCCAATTGCTACTAGTTACTAACTGCTAAACACTACTAACTAATGCTAACTGCTACCAGCTACTATCTGTTACTATCTACTAGTGTCTAACTGTTACTAGCTGCTAACCACTAGGAGAGGCACGAGGATCATTTTCACACTCATCTGAACGCTGATCGTTTTTAACATGTAAAGGGAAACCTCTGTAAACCAGGTCTAATAAACTTTACCTTAGCATCAGCAGGGTGTTGACTGCTGTCCGGGGAACTGTTCCCTTATTCCATATAAGTATGGGTAATGGTAGAAGTGTAACTGAAGGCTTTGTACAATCAGGAAACGTATTTTTATACATCCGGCTGTGAGTACGAGGAGACAGAATACTGGATCAGAGGGGGACCAGCTGGACCCAAATTTCCCTGTCGGGATTAATGAAGTTCTTTTTATTCTGTTCTGTTCTCTCTGTGGCTCTGCTGCAGCGTGAGCCTCTCTGATCTGACAAACCAACACTGGCCGCTCCAGCTGAGGAGATTTTACCGCTAAATAATGAAGTGATGTTATGAATAATGAACGGCCGATACCTGCTGGTGATCTTCGCCTCCTCCAGCAGCTGCTTGAACCCCTCTCTGGCTTTCTGGAGTTTACTCCTCTTCTCCTTGTACTCTTCCTTGACCCTGCTCTTCACAAACTGATCAAACACCTGCACACACACACACACACACACACACACACACACATACAGAGTGACTATATAAACAGTATGACATCATCATCTGCTGTCTGATGCAATGAACTCATACCTGTTTCCTCTGGTCGGAGGTCAGAAGCAGGTAACGAGGGTCAAAAACCATTTTATGGAGCTCCTTCTCCCAGGTGGAGAAAGCTGACACCTGGAGACAGAGATAAACATTAAATTAAACTTCCTTCGCATCTTCATCAGCCATATGTTTATATACACTGCTAAAGAAAACTCAAGGGAGCACTTAAATCACAGGTCGGGCTTCATGAATGATCGTTTCAAGTTGAAAATATTTATTTATTTACATTGTGTCGTTCACTGAGGACAAAAATGACACAAAAACGGTTCATGGAAACTAAAATCATGAACCCACTGAGAGCTGCATTCTTAATCACACCCATAATAAAAGTGAACAGCTGAATTCAACCTCCTGACAACATCAGGACCTGCTCCTGATGAGATGGAGGACGGCGTCTTGGGGGATCTCCTCCCAAATCTGGATCAAGGTTTTGGTCAACTCGTGGACCGTCTGTGTTTCTACTTGTTGGCGTCTGATGCAGCGATACATAATGTCTCAGAGGTTCTCAGGTGGATTCAGGTCTTTGGAAAGTGAAGACCAATCAATGACATCAATATCTACATCATCCGCAACCTGCCTACACACTCTGAGCACATGAGGCCGGGCATTATCCAGAACCAGGAGATCCGCAGTGTCCACTGCACCAGTGTAAGGTGAGCAGTCAAGGTACCGTTGGAGGGACTGTGAGACCCTCCAAGGATCTGCCTTCCCAGACCATCACTGACCCACCACCAAACCGGTCCTGCTGGGTGATGCTGCAGCAGCATAATGTTCACCACGGCGTCTCCAGACCGGTTCGCGTCGGTCACATGAACTCAGTGTGAACCTGTTCTCATCTGTGAGGAGAACGAGGCACTGATGGAGAACCTGCCCATTCTGTGTTCTCTGGTGAACACCAATCCAGTAGCATGGTGCTGGTCTGTGAGCTCATGTCCCTTGGTTAGAAACATCACATCAGTAGCTCATAGTCATCTTGTAGGACTCTGGCAAAGCTCTTCCAGCTCCTCCTCACACTGAGGAGCAGATTCCCGTCCGGCTGATGGGGTGATGTCCTTCTACGGTCCTGTCCAGCTCTCCTCGTGTCTCCTGGTGTCTCCTCCACGATCTAGGGGCGGTGCTGGGAGACACAGCAAACCTTGTGACAGCACATATTGACGTTCCATGCTGGAGGACTAGACCACCTGCAGAAGTTGAGTGGCCTGTAGGATCCACATCATGGTACCAGTAGAGACATCCTATCAGGCTGAGAGAAAAATCAGTCTGAAAAGTTCCTGTTTCCTCTCCGGTCCAGCTGTTGTCACTTTGGACTGAATGATATCCCAGAAGTTGAACTGACTCAGTGTTATACAGTCACGATTAAGCATTACCTTAAGTATATATATATATATATATATATATATATATATATATAGCGTTATAAGCTCTCCCTCTCTCTCTGTCTATATGTACAGAAATACTATAGACAGAGAGACAGACAGACAGACAGACAGACAGACAGACAGACAGACAGGTTTTTGGGGGGGCATTACCCCTCTCTCGAGCATCATTTCCCTGAAATCGGCAACACGTAGCTCCAGTGGTAGCAGCTTAACTTCTTCTGGACGAGGGACAAGCGACATTGGTTCCTCTATTCTGAAGAGAGAGAGAGAGAGAGGCATCAACCAATCACGTTACTCGTTCATAATGACATCATAAGGTCAGAATTGTTACTTTAATTAAACAACAAATAAAAGAAAATTAAAAAAACACCTTAACATCATCTCTGCCCTGCTCTCTGATTGGTCCGCTCAGACTCACCTGTTCCTCTTCAGGTGGTGTTCATCTTCATCGTTACCATTGTGACCAGATGATTGACAGCTGGCACTGCTGTCTGTCAGAAAGAGATGAAGACTTTTAACCACCCAAGACATTTGTTTTATTTTTACAATTAAACGTTATTGACAGATGGGTGAGATAACCAACCAGAGGAAGTCGACCTTTTCCTTTTGTGGGGAGGGTCTTCGATGATGCGACTGATGTCTCGTCCAATCAGCTCCCCTGGCGTTTCCCAGACAGACAGGTGGATGGTGGGATTGAAGAAGAAGACCCGGTCATCTCCAGTCCACACCACACACCTGAGCACGCGCACACACAAACAAGCTCAAACTCATCCTCAGAAGCAGAAAAACAGTCAACTGTGTGTGAGAGATGGGGATGCTGTTACCATGGCGACCCCGGTACGGGAGTGGAGGCGACGGGACGTTTATCTCTCCTTCTCTCTTCATTTCCTTCTTCCTTCTCCTCCTCCTCCTCCTCCTCCTTTTCGTCTTCCTCCTCCGCCCTGTTTGCAGATACAGCAACACACTGACACACACACACACACACACACACACACACACACACACACACAAACACAGATCAAACAAGAACTGATCTGTGAGCAGCAAATCAATCATGCCATGCTTTTGTGAAATGTGATTTTGAAAGTGTGCCCAGCATTCCTACGGATTAGTGACACATTACAGCTTTAATATAAATCTGAATATATGCATCTTGTTCATCCTCATCATCATCATCTTCTTCCTCAGCATCATCTTCATCATCCACTGCCAATCATTGTAGTAGCTGTGGACCAGTTTGGTTTCCTGTGCCGTGTCGGTAGAAGTGGGATCACAGCCCCTCAGGTCAGGCGTTCCATCGACCCGTCTCACAATCAGAGCTAACATTTGATATTATAGCTAATGTCAGCTCAAATCAGTTAACATAGCTATAGCTGGCTAATGTCAGCTATCATAGCTAATGTTGGCTAATGTAAGTTAACATATCTAATATTAGCTAATTTCAGGATATTAAAGCTACTGATAGCTCATTTCAACTATCACATCATTTTGTAGCTAATTTCATTTATTATCGCGTATGTTACATAATTTAAGCTTTCATAGCTTTTGTTATCCAGTGTTAGCATAATAGCTTAAGTTAATACATTTTAGTGCTCATAATGATCATTAGCTTATTTCAGATGTCATAACTAATGTTAGACAATGTGACATCTAAAAAGTTAGAGTTCGTTAATTTCAGCTGCCTTAGCTAAAGCAAGCTAATTTTGGATATCATTGCTAATATTAGCCAGTTTGAGCTCTCAAAGCTGTTGCCAGCTAACTTCAGTTATATTAGCTAAAGCTAATTGATGTTGGATAGCATAACTAGAGATACATCATTTCAGCTATAATAGCACAGGTTAACTAATTTCAACTAAAGTAGCCAACTTAAACTAATATCAGACAATATAGCTAATAATCAGCTGAAAGAGGTCATTTTAATGAGTTTCAGCTACATAGCTAGAGTTAGCTAAGGTCGGCTGAAACATTTGACTTTCACTTATTTCGGCTGCCTTAGCTAATGTCAGCTCAAACATGTAACCTTAACTAATTTTGGCTTTGTGGCTAGAGTTAACTTATATCAGTTAAAGCAGCTAACCTTAACTAATTTGACCCTCTTTCCTAGACTGAGCTAATGTCAGCTAACATAGCTTCAGGTAATTGGTCTCATTTGCTGTAATACTGGCTTTTTTCACCATTTCAGCCTTTTAGCATGAACTACTTGATTGATTTTCTTGAGAGCTGGTAGGTTGGTTGTTCGTAGGGTGAAGTAGAACTTGATACATTTTGCAGTGAATGTGGATAGACGGGCATGTGGACAGAACCGTAACAATCTGGAGCTAGATCCTGGAGAAAACCGCCATTAGTGAACAATTATTTTTGAACTAACACTCAAACCAATAACGACATCAAATTAACTCCAAATGGTCAAGGGGTCACATGACGATGGTCAACCTATCACCTGATATTCAACCAAAACAAATATGAATTAATATATCTTATTTCTATAATTGCAGGACTTTTACTTGTAACAAATTAAAAATATATCAGGAAGTGTGAATTTCTACCTGTTTGTTGTTGTCCATCGATCTTTCCGTCCTCAGCAGCAATGCTCCTTCATAGGAACCTCTACCTCTGCTCATCCCTCGCTTCTCTGACAGACAGAAACAAACAAACTTTATTTAAAGTAAAGAGAGAAACAAACACTCTTTACAGTCAATGGATGAACAGGAGGGTATTTCCTGTTCCTGTAGGGGACGCTATGCCGGACAAGAAGCCAGCCTTTACGCAAAATTACATCAAAAAACTTGTCTAACAATTTGAAGCTTTCCCGTTGACCTCACAAACAAACAACAAGGGTCACATGACCCCCTCCCAAAAAAATGGTTTTGCATGTTAGACTGATTCCCCTGGTTAGTGACTGAGAACGGAGAATTTCCACTGGTCTGGAGACTTTATTGATGACAAATCCTAAAATCCAACTCCGATGACCTTTAACCTGATGCGCCATCATTACATGCTTCTAAAGTGGTTTGAGCGCACGCCACAGAAGATGGAAGGAGGTGGTGCGGACAGGAAGGAGCTGAGAGCTCTAACATTACAGATAACCTTTTCAAAGACGGGGCCGCCGTCAGCACGCCACATCCTTACCGCCATCAGAGGATGACGTGTCTTTTAGATGATGTGGTAAATTATTCATAAATATATTTATTATAAACACGTGTCATCGCTACAAAATAATAAATACATCCACAAATACTCACTGGTTAATTATTTTTTAGCTTTACACTTTCATCTGAGACAAATTTTTAAATAAAAAAGATAAATTGAAAAAAATCTTGTTTCTGCTTGTTTCAAAGACAAAATATAAAATACATAAAGATTTTTTTTCCCAATCTGTGAATAAAAAGTAAGATTTTGAAAAATGTCTTGAATCTTTATTTTGCTTCATTTAAAGAAACACATAAATACATGCAATAAAATAACAGATATATAGATAGTTGTTGTTTTTTTTACCACAAATGTTCTTATTTGAAAATAAAAAAGAAGTCAAATTTAAAGAAATTCTTAAAATCTTCTTATGTCTGCTTGATTAAAAGATAAAATGTAAACATAGACATAAATCTAATTCAAAAATATATTAGTAAAGGTCTCATGGATTTGATGGATTCACAGCGTGGATGGATCAGGTTCCATCATCATCAGCTCCAGGAACAGCGATGCTCCACATCTCAGTCTTCAGGCTATCCAAGCGTGAGACCACTGTGGCGTTAAGTCACATGATCGGATGAGGTTCTACCACTGGAAGTGACTGAGCGGAGCCGACAGTGGATCTGAACTAGAAACCCGGACGTTGGGTCTGTAGGTAAACAAGTTGACGGATGAACACGAGCTCCTCTGGCTGAGTTGGATTCTCCGTGGAAAGGTGAGCCGCTGTGACAGCAGACACGTGGTCATGTGACCGTAGTGTCAGAAACCATCAGAGACGGAACCCCAATAAGTCGACGACTCCATATTCAAGACTTGAGTTGCGCTTATTTCCAAAAACCGCTCCAGGACTGATGATGCAGGAGACAACCAGAGACAGACTCCATCCCACTACATTAACCATAATGCAACTGGATCTCTGACAGCCGTGTTTGAGATCATGGTAGAGTGTGCCAGCAGAAGAGAGCTGCAGAGGTCCGTCACTATTTTAGATTTTCTATCTAAGGTGACACCTGCATCACCTGACATCACCCCAGTCCGGACCCTCATCAGACAAAGGGGGACAACTAAAAACCATCAAAACCGTATTTAAAACCGTTTCCAGCTGGACTACAACTGATCACCACCTTGACCCTCCGAGGAATTGAAGTGAAGGTTAATTCAAGAAGTAACAGAAAGAGGAACTGCAGGCCTCTCTGACCTCAGTAAAGGTCAGAGGTCATGGTTCCACTATCTGACAGATGGACAGACGGACAGACAGACAGACAGATTGATGGACAGGTAGTTGGAGGACTTACTGTGTCTGCAGTCAGTCAGCAGAGTGAATCTGGAGGAAAACCGTGAAGAGAAAGAGGGAGGAACTTCTTTCACCTGAAGATGGACAAAGAAGGATTTATGCTGTGAGCTAATTGACAGACAAAAGAGACGGACGGACCGACTCACCTGGATCGGTAAGACCGCCCATGGGTCCATGCAAAGCCGAGAACCAGACAAGAGTCCGAGAACACCCTCCTGGAAGAGAGGGCGACATAAGGTCTTTATTCTCTGTGAGGGTGATGTAATCCCGTGCAAACAGCCGAACCTTCAACTGTTACAACGTATACACAAAAAAAGGTAACGGTATTCGTTTACAGTTACAGATACAGAAAAATAACATGTAATCAGATTACACTTACCTTCAGTAAAAGTCATTAGCAGCAGGATTACAGTTTTAAATTATAGAATGATTCTACGATGCAGCAGACATAAGATCAGGGCGCAAGCGTTATGACACTTCTCCACACAACAGGGGGAATAACATCTGAGTACAAGTTGTAACATCCAGCTGTTTACATGTAAGAACAATCGCTTACAGTAGCTACACAGACATCCAGTACACTTACGTTAATGTTCCAGTATGCTTACGTTAATGTTCCAGTACACTTACGTTAATGTTCCAGTACACTTACGTTAATGTTCCAGTATGCTTACGTTAATGTTCCAGTACACTTACGTTAATGTTCCAGTATGCTTACGTTAATGTTCCAGTACACTTACGTTAATGTTCCAGTACACTTACGTTAATGTTCCAGTATGCTTACG
>VRLP01008457.1:0-16650 GCA_009660295.1 Lophius piscatorius
CACTCAAGGTGAGTGAAGAACGGAGTTTCGAGATATTTCTGAGATGGTGAAAGGAGATCTTGCAGATGTGTTTGATGTGGGATTCAAAAGTGAGTTGAGGGTCTTAAATTGGATTTAAGAAAACAATAATAATTTTTTACTTTATATTACATTAGTTTGAACTATCAACTGTGTTGCGTTTGGTTTTGCATCCAATATTATTATATAGTTTGAGTTATATGTTTTGTAAATGCAGAGTTTTGCATTAAACCTTATTTTGTGCGACATAAGCTGCACAATTATTGGCCATTACAATTAAAGAAAAAGTGATAAAGCTCTCCAACATTACATTTCAAGTGTTCTTGGTGCCTGCAGGGTCCCTAAGCCATCTCTCAGTCTGCTTATGCCTCAGGCAGCCTCTGAGGCCGCCTCACTGAAAGAACGTGAACATTTTTCTCTCACAGCTCAAACACATTTTAAGGTATGCAGAGAGGCGACCGGTCCTTCCAAATCCCAGCTCAGTCATCTCTAACATATCACAACAGAGTGGCAGACAAATCAATCAATGGAACAAAGGCTTAAGAGAAGAACATTCATGGAAAGGTAATTCAGGCTAACGATCAGAATGTTTACAGGGTGCCTCCAGTTAGAGGTTTTTCCAGGATTATCCAGAACTTTCTGGAGAGATTACATATCTCATCTTGCCTGAGAAACTCTTGGGATCCCTTGGGATGAGAAGGCGAGCGGCATTTGGAATACCCAATACCCAATACCCAATACTTGGGCAGCTACCATCACAACCCCACCATCATTCTAGGGGCCTTAAATACACCCAAGGTATCCAAATAATAATAATAATTGTTGCTTAATTTAGCATGTTGTTATATACACTAGGCCATACCCTTTGGTTTATAACTATTTATTATTTACAATGAAAAGAAGAAAAGTTCTTCCAGGATACATATGGGGATAATGTTCTTTTATCAGACACAAGAATTTCTTTACATTGAATGTATATGACTTACCGGGGTTTATGTAATCAATACATGTCTGTAAATACTCATTAGTGTCCAGGTCAATGGGGATGAAGGCTGTGAATTTGCTGAGTATATTGCAAGCCTTGCTGGTGTGAATGGCGTACAACTGGTACTTCCTCCCAGAGCCTGTGAATTATAATAAGCAAACAGTAATTACATGAGGTATAAAAGGTCATACATACATAAATATGAAATGCAGTTTAAAGGATTAGTTCTGACATTTTGGGAAATGTTCTTAAAAAAATATGAAAAATTAATTTATTTTAATTTTTTATTTCTTTGGACAATTCATTTACTAACTAGTACAGTATCAACTTAAATTTACCATAAAATGACAAATCGTTTCGTAAAGCATGTTTTTAAATGGTAAAAAAAAACGGACTTTACCTTTTAAAATATTATTTCATCATGAATTTTCTTATTTCATGGAAAATTGACAATTTCAGTTTAGATTAACTCATTCTTTTAGTAATGCATGTTTTTAGAAAACTATATATTAATATATTGAATAGGACTTTCTCAATAGTTGTGTTTAATGCCTCCTCCTTGGTGGCTCCTTTGACACATCCAGACCAAAACAGCAAGTATGAAGCCTCCAATGTGATCCAAATAAAATACCGTAGCTTTAATTCTACAAAAAGATGCTTTTATCTCCTCCAGGCAAACTGGATCAAAATGAGCCGTGGTTAAGTCCCTTTACACTGTGAGCACTTTTTTGTAGAGGGCGGACTTTCAGACAAATAAGTTGCAAATGAGCCACAGAGGCACATGGGGAGTGGAGGAAATGAGGTGTTGCATAGTGATATGTATATATGATGAAATCCAAAGATGCCTGTGAAGGTGAAGAAACCCACATAAAAATCATGAAACTTTTAAACGAGTCTCTGCAGGGATGAATAAAAGACAGGACACAGAGGAGGACAGGAGGATTAGGAAACGGAGATTAAAGTTGAAATATTACGAGGAAAAAGATTTTTTCCACATTTAATATTTGTAATAGGAAAATGAAGTCATCATTTTAGGCCATGCTTTAGGAGCATCTTGTCGACAACTGCAGGCCTGTCGTTGGTGCCACCGGTATGATAATTGATCCCTGATCCGTTCTACTCCTACAGCTGTGAGGTCCCAGCACACATATTAAAGATGGCAGTGATGGCAGCTTCTACCATAACCATAATCCTAACCAATGACTACTTCATAAACACAGTCACACCTATCAAACATGTTTGGCACGGCATAAAACAAGAGAAAGATGTTGACGAAAGGTCAGACTGACGAGCTGCTTTCTCAACAATCGTAAAATTAGCATTTTATTCTCGTAAAATCGATATTTGTTTCTCATAAACCCATTGCCACTCAAAATTTTTAATCTTTTCTCGTAAAATGAGGATTTTTTTTTCTCTCATAAAATTACCACTTATTTCACCAAATCTTAGATTTAATGTAGCCCTAATAATAATAATAATTCATTTTATTTATGGGTGCCTTACAAGAGTCAGTTGACGGTAGCTCAGCTGCTAGACTTCAGATAAGTTATCCACTTATCTGAAGGTCGCTCGTTCGATCCCCGGCCACTGCAGTCCATGTGTCGAAGTGTCCTTGAGCAACTGAACCCAAAGTAACTCCCAATGGCTGTTCCATTGTTGTGTGAATAATGGCGTGAACGGTTACTGCTCCTGACGAGCATTTGGCTTCTTGCATGGCAACTGTATGAAAGTTTGTGTGAATGGGTGAATGATGGCTCATTGTAAAGCGCTTTGAGTGGTAGAGCAGACTAGAAAAGCGCTATATAAGTACAGTCCATTTACTCAAGGTCACCTTACAGATACAACACTAATGAAAAAGGCAAATATCAAGACTTGAGTGAAACGCTAAGCAATAAATGCTAATAAGATCAACAGCAGTGGTAAAACAACCACTGCTGGGTTAGAATAAAAGGATGTTTTCAGGGCGATTTAAGGGTGAGGAGACTTTCATGGATGGTTTATGGGAGAAAGTTCCAGAGATGAGGGGCTGCACGGCTAGAAGCTTTGGGCCCCGTAGAAGATAAACGGGCAGGAGGTGTAGTGAAGAGCATGGAGGACGAAGGACGAATAGTACGGGAAGGTGTGTAGCGAAGAAGGAGGGCTGAGAAGTATGGAGGTGCGAAGTTAAGAAGCAACTGGAAGGTGAGAAGGAGAATCTCATAGCTGATAAGATGTTTGACAGGGAGCCTGTGAAGCTGGTGAAGGACCGGGTTGATGTGTTCCATGGAAGGGGTTCTGGTAATGATGCAGGCAGCAGAGTTCTGGAGAGTTGAAGTTGATGAAGGAGCTTGATTGGAAGACCGGAGGAGAGAGTGTTGCAGTAGTTGATGCAGGATGTGACCAGGATGCTGAGGAGGATGGCGTTGCTTTGGGAGTGAGAGACGGGTGGAGACAGTTGATGTTGAGTAGGTGGAAATATGCAGACCAAGGTATATTATTGATGTGTGCTTCGATTGTTAATGTGCTGTAGAGGATGACGCCCAGACTCTCGAGTCGGGGGGCGAGAGAATCTATGGAGTTGTCGATAGTGATTGAGGAGCCGTCAGATTTGGCCAGAGATCTTAGAGAGAGATTATAGTTTGATAAAGTTATAGGAGAAGTAAACTTTAATTTCCTGGAGACAGTAAGCGAGGGAAGATGGTGGTAGGGTTGAGTTTACTTTGCAAACATATAGACCTGGGTGTCATCTGCGTAGCAATGAAAGTGGATACCAAATTTCCTTGAAATATAACCAAGTTGTAGGACATAGACGATGAAGAGGAGAGGACCCAAAACAGAGCCCTGGGGTACGCCGGTAGTGACTTGATGTGCGGTGAAGGTTTTGAGTTTTGGGAGATATGACTTGAACCAGGAGACTGGTTTATTTAATACTCAACTTTAATTCATTATAGAGCAACATATGTAGAATGTCTAACAACCCTCTGATTGTTGAGTTTCACTGTTTCATACACCTGTGCATTTGGTATCATCTGCTGTGAAGGTGTTTCACATACTTTTTATATATTTCTCTTGTACACATTTTTAGATTTGTATCATTCACAGTGCTAGTCTTTTTTTGGATACATTTTATAGGCTTATTTTGGTCTCTGTCTCTTTTTTTTTCAGTTGAAGTGAAATTCCTAGATTTAATCCAAATTCAATTGCTTACCGTTCTCGATCTCACACTCCTTATGCGCCATGCGTTCAAAGTCGTGCATGATGGAGCGTGCAGCCAGGTGGTGGAAGGTCTCATTCCACAGCTCCTCGTGAACTTTCTCCTCACGTTCCCGGCCGTTCAGAAACGGCTCAATATCAAAGACGACCTCCCACTTTGCCGTTTTCCCACATAGAAGCCCGGAAACCACGGCTTTGCAGTCACCTCTATGCTGGCTGGATACATCCAGATATGTGGTTCGGTTCTCCTGTGGGGTTTCCGCTTGACATAACTGGTGACCATAACCATCTGAAATGTCACAGGAAAAAGTTTCTGCATTTATGCATCTTCATGTTTAACTCCATCTGTGGAGTGAAACTATGGAACAGTCTGAACGTCGAGTTAAAGCGATGTCCAAATTTAAACCAGTTCAAAATAAGGTATGAAGATATGGTTTTCATGAAGGCGGGGTTTGACCATCACCAGGTGTTTACAGGGGCTGTTGATTTATTTATTTGGTTACTTAATGTTTATTTTTTTCTCTGTTTATCTTCCTCTTCTTTTATGTAAAGAAGAAATTTGTAAATATTTGACTTTCGGTAGCTTTGGTGTAAATGTATGTTTTCCTAGGTGTGTAAGCAAAAATACAGTATATATAACATTTATGTTTAAAAATAAGGTTTAATAACCATTGTGTACATTATTTATTATATTATGCAGTATGTATGTGTAATCAGATATAGAATATTATATAAACAAGATATTATATGACATACTGTACACGTATTGTATAATGGATAATATAATATAATATAATATAATATGATATAGTATAATATAATATAACAATACAATCGGTGACTTATGGAGAAGGGGTGGGATTGAACAAATACTTCTCACAGCTTTTCGAATACGTGAACCCAGTCAAGTGTTTGTTCTTTTGTTTTCTGCTTTTCGTTGTCAGTAAATATTATTTATTTATCTATTTGTCTTTTCCGCCTTTCCACTGTGGTTTTCACCTCATTTTTGTTATTTGCTTCTTATTACTAATCTTAGTTAGTTTTTCTACATATTCAAAATAAAGATTTAAATCAACCAATCAATCAACATGTACCCAAATCTATCTCAGGATACTGGCTGGATACTCGCTTCTGCTCACTTCATCACCTGTTTTTCCAAAGTTCTCCATTAACGTCCTTCTGATGTCGTAACTATTATTTACCTCTTCTTCTCCTGATTAATATTCTGTTTTGTTCCTGAAGTATAGAGAAACAAAACACTTCTTGTCCTCCTTGGGGGTCACCTCTATGACCGATCTGCAAAGCCTAAGGCATTAGCTTTGTTGTCTTAGATTTATGTCAGATTGATTTAGTCCGTTTTAAAATTCTTTTCATATCAGACTGACTGAATCCACTCCAATCCCGCCCTCCGTCTTCTCAACCTGCTTTTTCTCTTTTTTTGTGTGTATCTCATACTGAATTCTGTCAGATCTTCAAAATCAATTTAACTCAAATCAAAGGCACAACATAACGTTACAAGTGTAACGATAATTATATTTGTGTGTTTCCGATGATCCAGAAAGCTCATCGAAAACAGACACTGTCGTTCGTGGATTATTTCTTGATTCGGATTGTATATTGTCTCGGACTCTGTCCTGCACACAGTTAAACAGAGCAAAAATATTTACTGCCTATAACATTAATATATCACCTTCTACAAACTAGCAGCTGAAACAGTAAAGACCTCTCTACACTCCTTCAGTGTGTAAAATATGTAAAAGAGGCTATTGTGATAGAAATGTCATACTTTTATTATTTTTACTGATTATCAGAAGGCCAATGGGTTAGAAAAAAACAAAATAAAATGTCTAACCTTGGATACCAAAGGAGCTTAAATCAGTTATCAACAAAAGAAACGCATCTGTCGGAGAAACAGAACTTGTTTCTAGAATGTAATGTAGCAGAGGAGACCTTAGAGTAGATCTGCAAGGAATTAAGACTATACATATATGGCCTCCATCAACCAATATGCGGACGACACCTGAAAATCCATTCGTGTAAATGGGGTTAATCATTCCGTCTTTCCAAACACTCTGAAAATGTCTTTCTATGTAAAAAGTCTCTTGTGCTGCTAAATGAAATTGTGATAACTCAGAAATGAGTGTCACAGCCTTATCTAAGACGGATGTGTGCTGAACATGGCCAGGTACCCACAATCTGGAACACGTCAACCATCATACCTTTTCCTAAATCAAAAATTCAAAAAGAACTAAATGGATTCAGACCTGTTGCGCTGATGAAAGATTTTAAAAAATATTATTGTCTCTTTTACAGACGGAAAGCTTGATCCTTTGCAAAACCAGCCTCAAAGAAGGTGTGGAGGCTGCAAATCGTTTTATACAGGAGACTAAGCACCTGGAAGCTAGACTTTTACCTGCTGACTTTTCTAAAGCTTTTAATAAGATTCAGCCTCACATCCTGTTTGAGGGACTTGCCTTGTATTTTAATAGACCGGCTTCTCATGCTGATGGTAAACTATCTCTCAGTTGTTTTAGTGAATAAACAAACATGATTTTGATCATATGTGTGATCATGGTCCTGCACTACCGTAGTTTGTAAAAGGGTGTGATGATAATTATCTTCACCTCAATGTCACAAAAATGAAGCAAAATGATTAACAAAAACACTGGACATAAAAATAATGTCATTCAAGGTGAAGACATCCAGATTGGGATGTCTTATTAAAATCTTGTACAGCTAACTGTGTTTAATTGTCATCTTTAGTTTGATATTAACACAGAGTCCACTGTCAAACAAGGACAAGAGAAATTCTGATGAGGAGGTTGAACTCATTCAAAGTCAGAGAGAGGATTTTAATCAACTTTTAGTCTTAATGCATCAAAAGCCTTTTATTTTTTTTCTTGTCTTTGTTGGTCTAATGGATTATCCATTAAGGAAAAAAATAGCATTTTTAATGTCTCTGGGGGAGTCAAGTGATGAAGAAAGCAAAGAATATTATCAGTCATCCTGATCATTTTCTTGTCTGCTCTGAGTTAATGGCGATGCCTTCTGGCCTTCGCCATCACGTACCTCTGAAGAGAACTAACAGATCCTTCATTCATCCTGCTATCAGGTTATCAAACTCAGACAGCAGTCATTTTCAGTGAAATGTTTTAATGTCTGTGCCACGCTGAATTTAACAGCAACTTTTTGCCGCTTTTAGATCATTTAGCTCAGTACATTTAGCAGTTAGACGCAACGTTTGCTCACTCAGGCTTCTCAAATATGACGGACGCGTTTTTTTCGCCTTTTACGTAAAACCGTAATATTTTTCAATATTACTATTATTCAATATTTGGGTTTAGATTCAGCATTAAGATGTAACATTTATATTTAATATTTAGAGATTTCATTTAACATATATTCCCTCAGAAAATAAATATGAATAAGTTCATAAATCTTGCTGTAAATGTGATTTTAAAAAAAAGTCACTTTTAATATTCGGTAACACTTTTTTTAAAAGCTGTTTTGAGCTAAATCTTGGATAACCTTCATGAATTATCATTTAAACCTTGTATTTATTGAGCTTGGCTTTGTTTTATGTTGAATCGTATTCGAAGATATGATACAGTGGGTTACACTCAACACTAAACCAACACTTTTTTACAACACAAAATAAAGCAAATTAATAAAGCAAAGTCAAAGTATCCACTTAACAGGAACAACCAGAATTTGTGTTTCAGACAAAAGCCATTACAACTTGTAAACTGTTATAAAAACAAAACAATCAAATGCTCATTTACTTTAGGACATGTTGATTAGTTTGGTTTTATTCCGTCAAAAATATCCTGCAATTAACACAGCTTCAATCAAACATATAAAACATTCTGTGTTTCCAGTGAAACAATGGCTGTGCTGGCGGTCTCACCTGTATCCCCGCTGCTGCCTACAGATGGGCTGTCAGTAGATGATCTGGATCCATCATCCCCAGCGGGGATGCGAGCTGCAGCCGGCGCGCTGACGCCGCTCAGCTGAGAGTTGTCCTGAGGCTGGGGATGGAAATGAAGTTCTGCGTCGGCCTCCTGCTGCAGAGTCGGCTCCTGCTGGGAGGGCGGTTTGTGACAGCTGGCAGGACGCCCTCTGGATGATGTGGCACATAGGCTCTCCAGCTGTGGCTGCAAACACAAGTTTTATTTCATTATAAATATGGTGAAATCAGGTTTTGATAAGTTACAGAACCCTGTTTAGTGATTTAATTGTCTTAAATCTATATTGTTAGGAAATATACACTGAAGCAGAGTCATTTATAGGTGCAGACAGGCATTTGTTGTTTGATGCACATCATCTCCATTTCAAATAGGACCATTTCAAATAAATCCATTTTTTGCAATCAATGGCAAAAAATTATTTTTTTTTGCCATTGATTGCAAAAAATCAATGTGATGATTTTTTTCAACTGTTACTACATGTGAGTTATTTTTGATTAAACACATAAAATACCAAAACTTCGATCCTCATCTGATTTTTTTCTTGCTAAAACATCATTATATTACAGTAACACCATGAAACAAAACGTCACTTAATTTGATCTTTGTCAACTACAGCAGCAGATTTTATGGAAATACCACAAAGTTCATGTTTTTCTACACAGTTTTTGTGGGACGGGACCCGGAGGACTCGCCATTTGGACCAGTTGGATAGAAAAGGGAGCCGAAATGTCCCAAAAAGGGGATATTGATCACTGGGAGGGATTTTGGCTGCAAAATACCACCTATGTCTACTAGGAGGAGCTATACGCACAACTTTTAGCTGTGACATAATTCAATATACATATTCAAATCTAGCATTGTACACAATTAGAAAAAAAAAAAGAAAACCCAGGTAGAGGCCCGATTATGGGCCTGTCGAGAAAAAAGCATTTCTTCAGTTCATTAAATGTTAGAAAAAAGTGAAAACTCTCGGTTATGTGATCAAGTTTGTCATTCCTTTCCACAAAAACCAAAAATTAAGGTTGTCACCATCATAAATTTGTAGCATTAACTAAATACAAAACATATGAACGATGAGACCAAGACAAAAGTTAACCTAACTCGGATATATCTGCAGAATAATATGAATAAAGTAATATCAGACCTGAAACATGGTTGTAATAAATCTCTCATGTGATAATGTGTAGTAGGATGTAGGATGACGTATTCAAATACTTTACTTGAGTAAAAGTACAGTATGGGCAATATTATTTTGTCATTATTGTTTAATTAATTAATCTAACATTAGAATTTGAATTAACAGCAGTTTGGATTATTGAGAATTAAAAGCATTGGCAAATAATAGTGAAAAATAATCTTTTAGTTAATTTACCTATAAGCATAATAGTTCATGTATAAACAAGACTTATGCTGTCACCCACGACAGCAAGTGTATATCCTGAAAAGTTCCCAAACCCCTTCTTTAAACAAGCAATCCCCCAATCCCAGCCTTCAAATTCAATGTGAAGTTATTTCCTCAGTATTTACAGATAAAAAAAAGTGAATAAAATATAAACCATACAACTAAAATATGATGTTAACAAGATAGATCTCCTCAAATCGATTAATTTGCACCACATTAGGCCTAATTCAGATCAATAGTTGATAAATTATGACCCTAAAACTTTTGTAAATTACACTCCCCCTAGTATCAGATATGCATCTTTCCCATAATCAATCAAGTTCTTCCTTTCATTAAGGTCTAAGGGGGTGTAAAATATAAAAATGATCCAAGTAATAGTTTTTCTAATATAACTGTAAAAACAGTGTTTTCCGTGAAAAGCTCCACTAAGTCCGTAACATTAAAACACAATATATACAAGATAGTACAACAAATCTGAGTTGAGAAATTATGGTCAAAAACACTTGCGATAATGTTCACCTGTTGGCAATATACAATCGACCTTTCCCACAATCGATCCAGTTATTCCTCGCACTGAGGTCTATGTGGATATATAATTTTAAAATGATACGTGAAATAGTTTTTGAGTTATCGTGTAAACACGAAGGATTTGCACCGGCGGCGGACGCGGCGATGGAGATACCATAATAATATCGACTTTTCGGGGATATAATTAGGTTTGTTATCCCTTCTGTGTTTGTGGTTATCTGTAATTATGTTAATAGTATATATAATATGCCTTTGTGCTTCTCTTCAGTCAAGCAGTGTACTGCTGTGTTTAGTTTTATATTTGATCCTACTTAGAAGACTCAGTTGATGTAAACGTCTCATGACACCTGTGGAATAAATGTCTTTAGAATTTTCTCAACATTACAATGATTTTAAGATAACATTAACATCTCGGAGTTGTATCGTTTCTAGCCATGACTAGCAACTAGAAACGATAGAAGTACATTTCTGCAGTAAAAAGTACTATTACCACCCTGTGGAAACACTAAGCTACAAAACCTAAATTGAAAATCTTACTCTAATAAAAAAAATATCTAAGTATTATCAGCAAAATGGACTTTGAATGTCAAAATAAAATGACTTGTTATACAGGATGTTTTTCTCCCTACTCTAGGATATTTTTAGATTACAGCTATATTAATGTGTAGGCCTGATTTACGTCTGCAGATATTGAAGGTTGAGGTAATTTAAATAGTTGAATTGACAAGATTATCAAAGCATTGCTTTGCTGTTAGAACCATGCATCGCAATAAAGTCATGCTTTCATAAGATGAACCTGTTTTCAGCTAGTTCACATTTCCTATGTCATCAAAACTAGTTACTAAATAGTTTATCTTAAGAAGCAGCAGAATTTTCTCAACCCATAAAAAAAAACACCTGATCCTGATCCAAAAAGTTCAAAAACACACTCGGAGAGGAGAAACATGGTTCCGCTGGACAGGAAGGGAAATTAAAATTATAATCTCAAAAGCAGTAACTACGGCAGTTGCACAAATGTAGTGGAGAAGATTTATAATGAAGCCTACAATAGAAATAAACAAGCAAAGATCAAGTGCCAGAGATATGTGCAATAGTAAAGTACTAAAGTAAATGTATTAACTCTCCATCGCAGCTATTCAACAAGAGTAGAAGAAGAATAGAATTGTTTTTTTCTTTAAACCAAAGCACAAAAGTCACCACCATTATTATTTTTTAACAGGTTAATGACACACAAATAACGAATAACCTGTTATAGCTTATAAATTATTTAACCCTTTGAGGTCCTGTTCAGCTTTTTGGTTGAGCACATTGTAAGTCTCTGTTTTTAGATTTTAAAAATAGATACAAATAAAATTAATTAATTTTTAAAAAAAAAGGAAAAGAAATTGAAATAAATAATTTAAAAAAAAAACGGTCTAAATAGTCAATTCATTTCACACATGTTTTTTGCATGACAGAGAGAGAGAGAGAGAGAGAGAGAGAGAGAGAGAGAGAGAGGATAGAGAGAGAGAGAGAGGGAGAGAGAGAGAAAGAGAGAGAGGAGAGAGAGAGAGAGAGAGGAAGAGAGAGAGAGAGAGAGAGAGAAATTTTGTCGTTGCATCAGCTGCGGCATACAGGTATTCTAAAGGTGACTAAAAATGAAGAAAAACTATATAATAGTATGTCAAGATATGTATCTTATGTCAAGATAGAAATTTTGCAATATATTGCAATACGTATCGCAGTATGCCAAAATATTAGGCTATTTATCACAAATTTCGGCATACAAATATTCCGAATACAAAAGCCAAGTATTTAGCATAGTTCCAATTACAGTGTAATAAACATTTACAGGCTCCGTCCTGTTTATACTAAGATACTGGTCTGAAAGCTTCGGTAAAAGCTGATTGCGTTGATGAACCAACGTCTGTGGCCAGTTTGTTAAAGTTCAGCAAACTTGTTGAGGAGGCAGATGGACAGAGTTTGTTGTATTTCTGGTACCTGCCGTCTTGACCACTCTTTCTGCTGCATATTTGGTGAATCACCTCATGTTATTGAGCTCTCCATTATAAATACACACTTTATGGCCTCGGCAGACTGTGGAGTTTGACTTTGAGACTTAATGATCCCGGACGTTCACATCAATCATCATATTTACAGAGATTCATTTATTTTTCTGTTAGTTATTCATGTAAAACTTCGGAAAGCACCTTGAGGGAGAGCCCTGGTTTTCAGCGGTACCGAGTTGGATAAAGTCAAATCAATGCAAATATATGTAAAGGCAAACAGCGATAAAAAGAAGAAGACATGGCATTCACATATCTGATACAATAATCAGCAAAGGACAAAATTAATGTGCATAAATGGACAATAAGACAAATACTTCAATGAATAAAAGTCATAAAACTCATTAAGATGATAATAAAAAAATAAATGAATTGAATAGGATCCATCTGGGAAATGTGTTTGTTTTTTATGTTTTTGAATGAATAAATGTATGGTTAAGATTGTGTCGAAGAGTGTGAGTGTTTTCTCTCATCTGCCCAGAGACAACAGATGGACATTAGCAAGTAGTTAAATATGCTGCAAAGCGTTGCCTCCTCTACCTTTAGTGAGACTAATGCGTTTATGAACGGTCCCGGATATAAATAAACCTAATAGACTAAACTAATGTGACAACATGGTCTAATAATTGTGGGCTCATCATCTGTTAAATCACAGCTCTTTAATTACATTAAATGTAATGTCACGGAATAGTGTTAACATTACAACCACTTGCAGGTGAAGTCAGAGTAACATTGATTGTCTTGTTATAATGGCAATCATCCACCCATCAGAGGACTGGACCCCTGCGGCCTACATGTTAAAGAATCCTTGAGCAAGACACTGAGCCCCAACTCGCTCCCGCTGGCACCGAACAGGACGGCCCGCTGCTTCTCAGGGTGGGTTTGTTACAAATGCTGCTACTTTGTACAACTGTATAATAGTGTGTGACAACAACGGCTTAGCCATCAAATAAACACTTTGTCCTCAAAGTTGATGTGTTGAAAGCAGGAAAAGATAAGATAAGATAATCCTTGCATCATCATCTCACTGCGGGGAAATGAAATTTCAAGAATTAGATTTTCCATACAGGGAGTGAAACCTGGGTAAGCGAAAATCAGGAGTCCTAACCACGAAGTCCAATAGGAATGCATAAGAGCAAAATTATTATGACTTGGTCAGAGCATCTCCAAAACTTGTTTGGTGTTCGTGGTCTGCTGTAGTTCATACCTACCAAAGTGGTCTAAGGAAGGACAACAGGGTGATGAGCACCTGAGGGTCATTGATGCGTGTGGGGAGCCAGGACTAGTCTGTTTGGTTCGATCCCATCGAAGAGCTACTGTCCTATAAACTGCTGAAAAGGTTCATGCTGGTTCAGATTTATCGGTGTCAAAAATGTGAACCTAAATAATATGAGGGTGGTGGTTTAAAAGTTATGGCTCATTGATGTATTTTTTTATTACAGAGGATGAGAATAAAAGTTAAAGATAACTTTGTGTTCGACTTAAAAAATCAATTAGACTGACATTTCTTAAATAACTAGATAGCTGTGTAATTTTAAAAACTCAGTTGTGGTATGATACATTTAGAAAATGCATTCTGTATTTTTTCTACATAAATAATGATCGTTTTTATGGCAGTACACATATATTGCTATACGCATTATAATGGCTCCTGGAAAACGTTTGTGTTTTTTTGTTGTTGTAATTTTTGTATCTTGGAAGAAAATATGAAATATGTGTATGTTGTAAAATGATGATTTGATCTTGGAGAAGAATACGTCTGGCCCCCTTTGTAGGATCCATCAATCAAAGATAAATGTAGGAGGAAACTAGAAAAACCTTTTGTGCTGTGATAATGATTGTTATTGTCAGCAGCACTCTTCCCCCTATTTACATTCTGAGTACGGTTTAAGAAGTATCTCAATGCTAATGCTAATTAGGTTGACTAAACTTTTAAACTAGACCCTGAAGAGAAGGGTTTTTGAGCCCAGCCCACTGAGTAACATGTGATCAATAGATTAAAGATAATTATTATTACTATCATTAATATTATTATTATTAGACCTACGCTGTCGTCCTTGACAGCAAGGGTAAATCTCTCGAAAATCCCCCAATTCACTGCTTCGTACAGGCAATCCCCCTGATTGAACTCCTCAAATCAAATGTGACTCATTTATAATCTCAAACAGCCCACATTGACTCGACCTAACCCTTTCTATGAACTCAGCATGACGCCCTAAGATCAGATCCCATAGTGACTCAATAATGAAGACAAATAGACTTCAATTTTTAGTTTTCTGAGCTCACTTATAAAACGGGATTTCGTCTGGCCCCCCGTTTCCCTAGAGTCGATTATACGAGCTCAATTTAGACACAGTTGGACTGATGGCTACAGATGAAAAACTGTGTTTTTCCACAAAAAGCTTCCCTTAATGAGCAAAATATGAACTATCATAGTGAAATTATATACATACAAGATTCATCTCCTTGTGTAGATTCATTTGAGGTAAATTTCCAATTTAAATTGGAAGAGGGTTTTGGAAGTCGTTTTGTGTTTTTCTTAAGAAAGATTCCCCTCATGAGGAAAAAATGAACTTTTAGAGTAAAATAGAATATGCAGGTTAGATCTCTTCAAGTAGATTCTTATGCATATGCCATAAGACGTGGATTACTAACCGCATGGCTGGAAGGGAGAGTAGGAATTATTCCTTCACAGCCCATTGAATTCTGTGTAGCTGCACTAATACTCTCACTGTGGAATACTCTAGACCAATCCTACATATGCCCCTCATTACTGAGGAGAGCACATTAATCTCTTCTTCATTGTTCTCTCAGGATAAGGGTCACACGGCTGTTTGAATGCCTTACAGTGTGAATACAAATCAAATTATTTCCATTATATATACGACAATATGAAAACTGTATCCATAATGACCACAAATTGTGCATTATTATTATTATCATTGTTATTAAATGAAACTCATTTTGGAGGCACTGGGTAAAGATCTCTGAACTAGACCTAAATTGATAAGTGAATCAGGCATAACTGCCGACCAATTGTTCAGGCTAAACCTTAAAAGCAATCATGTGTTATGTCGCTCTGCACAATGTGAGACCAAACCTGGTAGTCGTTTCGCCACTGCGCCTCGTGTTCAGGGCTCATCTGGCCAATCAGCTCCTGGACTTTGGCTCTCCTCAGTGGATTTTTAGCCATTGCAGAGCTGGGATCGCTGGGAGTGTAGATCTTCTTTGCTGGGTTGTATTCTGTTATCTGGTTGGTGCTGTATGCACGCCTTCTTGGAGACAACGCTAGTGAAAAAAACAAATCAAAATAATATCCAAAGACATTGTTATAAATCGTTTTATTTCCAGCCCTTATAGAATGGTTAAAAATGTTAGTGTCGGTAGTCGCTGAATAATATGTTAAACTATACAGAAGGTAAAAATCAGCTTGGAAGAGCTTGTGTCTGTAAACTGGGCCCCCTCACTGTGAGGATGATTTGACAGTTTGACAAAAACACCACTGGGACTTTCATTGGAACCAGGTCAGATGTCAGGTAAGACCAAACTAGAGATTTTTGGCGAGAGAAAAATAATTTTGTTTCACTTTCATAGAGAAAAGCCCCTTATACCCTCTGTGAAGTCTGTTGGCTCTCTGATGCTTTGGGACGGTTTCTCTTCCAATGGACCGGCACATCCTGATAAAAGGCTCCATCAATAACCAGCAGATGCTGGATGATAACCTAAAAGCCTCTGTCAGGAAACTTAAAGTGGGCCGAGGTTGGACCTTCCAGCAGGACAATGATCTGAAGCACACCTCAGAATCAACCCAAGAAGGGCTCAGAGATCACAAAATAGAGGCTTTGCCGTGGCCATGGCCCACTAAAGAAGGGGACTTAGGGCTGTTATTGTGGCAGAAGTGGGCGGAGCAAAATATTAAATGTAAAGTGCCAATAATTGTGTCAAACACGTTTTAGAGAAAAATATTTGTTTGATGTTATAAGATTGAAACTTTTTTTTCTTCAAATATGTGAATTGAGTTAGAGATTATAGATTTCTGTCAATAATTTGAATTAAAGATCATTGGTAAAGACAATAAAGAGGCAAGACCCCTGATGGGAGGAAAAATGAAGGACTCGAGTACCCTGCCCGGCGGGTTACTGGGGCCCCATCGTGAAGCCAGGCCCGGGGTAGGGGCCCGCCAGCGAGCATCTGGTGGCCAGGCCTTCACCCATGGGGCCCAGTCGGGTTTAGCCCGAAGCATGGACATGGGTCCGTCCTCCCATGGGCCCACCACCCACGGAGGAATCCGCAGTGGTTTGGTGCATTGTTGACCGGGCAGTAGGAAAAGGGAGCGGCCTTGGCGGTCCGATCCCCGGCTACAAAAGCTGACGGTGGGGACATGGAATGTGACCTCACTGATGGGGAAGGAGCCTGAGCTTGTGCGAGAGGTTGAGAGGTACAGACTAGATAAAGTCGGGCTCGCCTCTACGCACAGCACTGGCTCTGGAGCCCGCCTTCTCGATTGGGCCT